>PVKV010033040.1:0-19133 GCA_004027835.1 Alouatta palliata
AAAACAAAAAGCTTTCCAAAATTTAACTCAGGTATTTGACCTCTCATGGAGGAATGTCATACTGCTCCTAAGCCCAACGCAAACTGCAGCTGAAACAGGCAGCTCTGCAAGCAGAAGAAAATTTGGGAGATGAGAAGCATGTCTCCTACAGTAGGCCAGAAGGGAAGAGAGAAAATTGGGAAGGCAAAGAACAGGGAAACACCATTCCCAATAGGAAAAGAGGCAATACCTCTTGATAACCCTAACTGGAACTCCTTTCTATGGTGTATTTTCCTTCTTTTGTGGTTTAAAATGGCTTCTATCTCTTTTATAATGTTCTTCCAACCTGGGAAAAGTTAATTTTTCAGACCTTAAAATGCTTGGCTTAAAAAACCATGGTTCCTGCGCCATGGTTTCTAATCTTGTAGCTAGTTTTTTGGTCTGGTCCCCAGGCAAGAGGGAAATAGATATTGGGAAGTCACTGTTGTAGTCTTTGTTTTAGACTATAGACTGTAAATCTGGCTCCTCCCAAAGTTGGTTCTGCCTGCTCCTAGGGATGGGCAAGGACAGCTTGGGGACTGACCTAGGGGGAAGGGAACCCAGAAGCCTGATATACCAGCAAGAAGGTAAAAACTTCTTACTAGTCGGGCTTTTGGCTTCTCTCTCCCTGTGCAAACCGGTAAAAGGGATAATAAGGATCATTGTTTACATTCTCTGTAAATGTATAATTAATGAAAAAGGATTTGTGAGGTTGGTTAAGCCGTAGACAATCTGGTGTGCTTTGCATGTCTTTCCATATGGTTCTGTCGAAGAAAGGGTATCTTAGGTCAGGATGCAGGCCCAGGACCCCATAAGCCTGCTGTTTGAGTCAGCCCAACAAAACAGTCAGTAACAGGCAGGACGTGGTGGCTCATGCCTGTAATCCCAGCACTTTGGGAGGCCAAGGTGGGTAGATCACTTGACGTCAGGAGTTCGAGACCAGCCTGGCCAACATGGTGGAACACCATCTTTATTTAAAAAAAACAAAAACAAAAAACAGTAACAAACCTGGCTACCGGCCTCCATCTTGTTTCATGTCTTTGGGAACATAACCTGTAACCATGTGGCAATATTTTGTTTTAGTTCCTACCATTTTACAATGGTGGCTGTCTTCTTGTGCTAAGTCAGTTCCTACATGAGGGCCACCAAATCAGGTCAGCCAGTTTGTGGATCCCGGTGGTGCCAGCTGATCCATGAAGGGCAGCGTTTACAAAATTTCTTAAGCACTAATCTTGACAGCAGTTTAGGGAGAGTCAAAATCTTGTAGCCTCCAGCTGCATTTCTCCTGGGCCATGGTTTCTAATCTTATGGCTAATTTCTTGGTCTGGTCCCCAAGCAAGAGGTAAGTATATCTTGGGAAATGACTGTTAACATCTTTGTTTGCTGGGCAAGGACAGCTTGGGGGCTGAAAACAAAATGGAGTCGTTTGGGTCAGATCACTTCCACTGTCTCTGTCACAATTTTGCAATGACGGTTTCAAAAGCTTCTTATCACTCCTTTGAAAATACCTTGTTAACTCATAAACTAATTAAGGCTTACTGGTTTCACCTATGAGGTTATTTATTATCAAGTTCAAAAGCCAAAAATCTTAACTGCTTGGTATGGTTAAAGTTGAATAACAAGGAATTTTAAAAGATTTTTTTTTTTTTTTTTTTTTTTTTGAGATGGAGTCTCCCTCTGTCACCCAGGCTGGAGTGCAGTCACCTCAGCTCAGTGCAACCTCCACCTCCTGGGTTCAAGCAATTCTTCTGCCTCAGCCTCCCAAGTAGCTGGGACTATAGGCACACACCACCACATCTGGCTAATTTTTGTATTTTTAGTAGAGATGGGGTTTCACCACGTTGGCCAGGCTGGTTTCGAACTTCTGACCTCAGGTGATCCACCAGCCTCGGCCTCCCAAAGTGTTGGGATTATAGGTGTAAAAAAAAGATATACGGTTAGTAAGCATATGAAAAGATGTTCAACATCATTATTCATCAGGGTAATGCAAATCAAACCACAGTAAGACACCACTTCATACCACTAAGATCGCTAGAATAAAAAAGATAGACAATAACTAGCGTTAACAAGGATGTGGAAAATTTGGAGCTCTAATCCATTGCTGGCAGAAATGTAAAATAGCGTAGACACTTTGGGAAATAGAAATTCCTCAGAAAGTTAAACGTGGCGGGAGACAGTGGCTCACACCTGTAATCCCAGCACTTTGGGAGGTTGAGGCCAATGGATCACGAGGTCAGGAGATCGAGACCATCTTGGACAACATGGTGAAATCCCAACTCTACTAAAAACATAAAAATTAGCTGGGTGTGGTGGCATGTACCTGTAATCTCAGCTACTCAGGAGGCTGAGACAGGAGAATCACTTGAACCCAGGAGGCGGAGGGTGTGGTGAGCTGAGATCATGCCACTGCACTTCAGCCTGGGCAACAGAGTAAAACTCTGTCTCAAAAAAAAAAAAAAGTTATAGTTACCACATGGCCCAATAATTCTATTCCAACGTATATGCCTAAGATAGATAAAAATACGTGTCTCCATGAAACTTGTACATGATGTTTCTCAGCATTATTCATAACAGCCAAAAAGTGGAAACAACCAAAATGTCCAAGAACTGGTTAAAATAGACATAAAATGTGGTATATTCGTACAATGAACTAGTATTCAACAATAAAAAGAAATGAAGTATGAATACATGCTACACTGTGAATAAACCTTGAGAATATTATGCTAAGTGAAAGCAGCCACTCACCAAAGACCATAGACCATATGATTTCACTTACAATAAATGGCCCAAATAGGCCAAGGCAGGCAGATGGTTTGAGCTCAGGAGTTCAAAGACCAGCCTGGGCAACATGGTGAAACCTTGACTCTACAAAACATACAAAAATTGGCCGCCCCAGCCACTTCTATACATTCAAAAGACGCTATCTTTTTCTCATTTTTAAAATGTGTGCCAGCTTCACATTATTCTACACATTCACAGACAGTATTTACCTGCAATCACATCTTGTTTGACCCTCAGTATTTTACTTAATTGCATTATTGCTGACATTCACAAACTGGGAAAGTCATAAAGATAACGAATATAGATTTCTAGTTTCTCTGGAAAAAAAGATTTCTAGTTTCTCTGGAAAAAAGATTTCTAGTTTCTCTGGGAAAAAAAAAAAAAAAAACAGATTTGGCAACACTACCCTCTACCCTCATTTTCCCACCCAAAGAAAGGGAAGCTCAGCAGAAGTTGCCCCTTTTGTACAGTCCACTCCAGTCTCTACCACTCCCTGGTTCACTCATTTACATGACCTGCTTGTCCCTGTAGATTTTTTTTTTTTTTGAGATGGAGTCTGTCCGCTCACTGCAACCTCCACCTCCCAGGTTCAAGCGATTCTCCTGCCTCCGTCTCCTGAGTAGTTGGGATTACAGGCGCCTGCTACCACACTTGGCGAATTTTTTGTATTTTTAGTAGAGACAGGGTTTCACTATCTTGGCCAGGCTGCTCCTGAACTCCTGACCTCATGATTTGCCCATCTCAGCCTCCCAAAGTGTTGGGATTACAGGCATGAGCCACTGCGCCCAGCATCTGTGGCTTCTTAATTCTTCTCATAACAAGTTATTTCTCAATCTATACAACTTCCTACCACCTGCCCAGCTCAGTTTTTCATCTAACAGACGCTTGCTGTCATCTGAAGATTCTGTATATACACCTCCCTAAACACACTAAATTGTGGCAAAAATAACTTTTCTGTATTTGTCAAAGTTGGGAGCATACTTGAATGTTGAAAGCTGAAAACCACTGCACTACCACTAAAATCAACAGGTAGTTTTGTTGGTGTTGTTTTTTTTTTTTTTGAGACAGGGTCTTCCTCTGTTGCCCAGGCTGGAGTGCAGTAGCCTGTTCATGGCTCACTGCAGCCATGACGCCCCATGCTCATGCAATCCTCCCACCTCAACCTCCTGGGTAGGTGTGACTAACAGGCACATGCCACCATGCCCACCTATTTGTTGTTGTAGAGACTGAGTCTCACTTTTTGCCCAGGCTGGTCTTGAACTCCTGGTGTCAAATGATCCTCCCACCTGGGCCTCCCAGAGTGCTGGGAATACAGGCATGAGCCACCACACTCGGCCAGATAGTTCGTTTTTTTAACACCAAAGAGTGATTTGTGATAGTCATTTATTGTTGTATATATGTAGACTAGTTTCTACCAGCAAAGTAATGCTCACAGCTAGACAGCAGGATATAAGGAATATTCATGAAATATTCCGATGTTTTATGAAGGTAAAGAAAAGGCATTAACAGATTAATTCCTTCTTTCAAGGATTTAATCTAACTGTAAATCTAAAATACACTTTTTTTTTTGAGATGGAGTTTCATTCTTGTCACTCAGGCTGGAGTGCAATGGCGTGGTCTCAGCTCACTGCAACCTCCATCTTCTGGATTCGAGCAATTCCCCTGCCTCAGCATACCAAATAGTTGGGATTACAGGCATGTGCCGCCACACCTGGCTAATTTTGTACTTTTTTAGTAGAGAAGGGGTTTCACCATGTTGGCCAGACTGGTCTCGAACTCCTGACCTCAGATGATCCACCCACCTCGGCCTCCCAGAGTGCTGGGATTATAGGTGTGATTCATCGTGCCTGGCCTAAAATACACTTAATAAAAAAAAACTAATTCAAAAGCTTTAAATACTCAGTACACATTAATACAAAGAAATAAACATTCAAGTGTGAAAATCCAAATGATGAGTAACGACTTCTATTTAAATTACCTGGTTAAAATCAACAAAAGGCAAGATTATTTTCCAATTATTGAGTAAATCGTGTAGCACTAACTTCTGACGGCAGATTGCACAGCTGGATGTCAGTTATGATCTTTGGTTCCATTCCAAAGATTTCAATTTCCTCTTAGGGCATCCGACTCATCTTATCAGCCTCAGTGATCTTCAGTGGCTCCCTCCACCCCAGCCTCAACCCCTTTGCTGAGGATAGGCCCCTCTGCCCAGAAACTGGTGATTTGACACTGGCCCAAACACCTCACTGTGTTGTTCTCAGGCCTTGGTTCAAATAGAATCATTTGTGACACCAACAATGAAACTTCCTGGCCCAATACTCTGAGGCTGATTTAGTGAGTCCGAAATGGAAAACAGGAAATTGAGTTTTTAATCTACACATCCCCAGCATGTAATTAATTCTCTTGCAAGTGGTCTTAGGACCACACTTTGAGAAAACACTGACTCCTCTCCTTACTAGAGAAGCTGGTCAATGTTAACAGCATTGGCTTTTGGAAGATTACTCACTTATAAAAAAATAAGTTGCCCTTTGCCACATGAGTCATATAAACACATTTACTGATCTGTAGGGCAGTATCCCAAGGACTGTGGGAAATAAGATGGTGAACAAGACACATTCCTGATCCTCAAGAATCCAGCAGGAAAAATGTTTGCAAGCTAATTAAAATAGAATGAAATGTGTATAATGGCAGAAATACTAAATGCTAAGTGCCAATATGTTAACTCCCTCTGCCATTCTCCTGAAGTGGTGTGTACTCATCCACCTTTATGATTACACATGATGACACTGCATTTTCTATGCCATTCTTCTCCATGAGACTGTATGTTCAAGGACTGAGATCATGCCTTGTTTACCCCTGAGTTCCCAATGCCTGATAAATAATAGATGCTTGGTTGAACAGTCATTCAAGCAAAACCTTCCGCATTATTAAGAAATTAGTTTCCTGAAACCTAATCATGTAATTTTAATTTGAGAAGGAACTTAGAGATCATATGGTACTTAAGGAAGATGGCTTCTAGAGTATTTATAGGTGACACACAAAAGAGCATTTTTAAAGTCAGTAGTTATATATATATATATGGGCCTGGTGTGGTATACTTTGGGAGGCTGAGGCAGGAGGATCACTTGAGGCCAGGTGTTGGAGATTAGACTGGGCTGTTGTTTAGTGAGACCCATCTCTACAAAAATTTAAAAAGTGAGTTAGGCATGATGGTGTCCCCCTGTAATCCTAGCTACCTCAGGAGGCTGAGGGAGGAGGATTACTTGAGCCCAGCAGTTCAAAGTTTCAGTGACCTATGATTCATGCCACTGCACTTCGGCCTGGGCAACAGAATGAGACCCCATCTCTAGAAAAATAATAATCATAATTATGTGTATATGTTTGTGTATAGAAAAATATCTAGGCTGGGCACAGTGGCTCACATCTGTAATCCCAGCACTCTGGGAGGGCAAGGTGGGAAGATTGCTTGAGCCCAGAAGTTTGAGACCAGCCTGGGCAACATGGCAAGATCCCATCTCTAGAAAAAATTAAAAAATTAGCTGGGCCTGGTGGCACACACTTGGGGCCCCAGCTACTCAGGAGGCTGAGGTGGGAAGATTTGCTTTTTTTTTTTTAAGACACAGGCTAGCTCTGTCACCCAGCCTGGTGTGCAGTGGTGCAACCTCTGCCTCCCAGGTTCAAGTGATTCCCATGCCTCAGCCTCCTGAGTAGCTGGGACTACAGGCGCATGCCACCACGCTCAGCTAATTTTTTTATTTTTAGTAGGGACGGGGTTTCAACATATTGGCAAGGCTGGTCTTGAACTGCTGACCTTGTGTTCTGCCCACCTTGGCCTCCCAAAGTGCTGGGATTACAGGTATAAACCACTATGTCTGGCCAGTGAAGGATTGTTTAAGCCCAGGAGATTGAGGCTGCAATGAGCCATGATTGGGCCACTGCACCCCAGCCTAGGCAACAGAGTGAGACTCTATTTCAAAAAAAAAAAAAACAGAAAGAAAGAAAAGAAAAAGAAAAATATCTGGAATAAAGCAGTGCTTTCATAGATTAATGCTTAAAATAAGCCTAAATTTAAGTTTCAAAAAGTAAATGTAAATAGGTGAAATTCTTTTATTCTATTTTTTAATGAGAGGAGTGGTTGCCCTTGGTATGGGAGTAGGAGACATTATGGGGGGATCCTGGGGTACTAGAAATGTTTATTTCCTCAGCTGAGTGTGGGCTGCAGGCATGTATTTAGTTTGTAAACATTCAGCAAGTTTTCTTACAATGAGTGAGATTTTCTGTATTATAAAATAGTTCAATACAAAAGTATGGATGTATTGAATTGACAAAAAAGTTGTGTGTGCATATATATTCCACTTCATGTGTGTGTATATATATGTGTGTGTGCGTGTGTATATGTACGTGTACACACACACAATGGAATAGTATTCAGCCCTAAAAAGAAAATCCTGTTGCATGCTACAACACAGATGAAACATGAAGACAGTGTGCTAAATGAAATAAGCCAGTCACAAAAAGATGGATACTGTATGATACCAACTTATATAACGAATCTAAAGTAGCCAAATTTCACAAAAACAGAAAGTAGAATGGTGGATAGCAGGGGCTGGGGGAAGCAGCTAATGAGAAGTTACGGAGTTAGCATGGAGTTTCAGATTGGCAAGATGAAAAAGTTCAGGGTATCTGCTTCATAACAATATGAATATACTTAATACCGCCAAATTGTACACTTAAAAATGGTTAAGATGGACTGGGTGTGTTGGCTCATGCTTGTATTCCCAGCACTTTGGGAGGTGGAGGTGGACAGATCACCTGTGGTTGAGAGTTTGAGACCAGCCTGACCAATATGAAGAAACCTCATCTCTATTAAAAATACAAAATAGCCAGGCGTGGTAGTGCCTGCCTATAATCCCAGCTACTCGGGAGGCTGAGGCAAGAGAATCACTTGAACCTGGGAAGCGGAGGTTGCAGCGAGCTGAGATTGCACCATTGCACTTCAGCCTGGGCAACAAGAGCGAAGCTCCGTCTAAAAAAAATATATACACACACACACACACACACACGTGTATATATGTATGGTTAAGATGGTAAATTTTTGTGTGCATGCGTGTGTTTTTACCACACACAAAAAGAATGTAGCTAAAAAAAAACAGTAAATAAATGGCAGGACATAGACATAAAGAGGATTCTGAGGATGGTACACGAAAGGTCAATTTGGGCGCACCTGCTCAAACTTCTTCATTGTACTGATGGCCACGAATTAACTGCCTGACCTTGACCTTGCCTGACCTTGCTCCTACCCTGTTCCTTTATTCTTCCCTTCCCCTAATCCAAGTCCTCAACTCCAGCAGGATATGCAGACCTCCCTATCTCTAACATGGTCTCACTGGCTACTTCCCCTAAGAATGTTCTCCCTTCAGACGCCCCTGCCAAATCCTACCTCATCTATAGGAGCTGCCATCCCTACTTGGCTGTTTTCACCCCTCCTCTTAGCCCTTCACGATATGCTGCCTTGTAACTAAATTGTAAGCCCCTGAAAGAGACAGATCCTACAGGATTGAATAATTCCAGCAACTGAGCAAGCCACTTTTTGGAGCCTCACTTTCTCAAGCTTATAGAAAACGTGGAGGCGGCAAAATCATGACTATGAACAGGGTTTCTTTTTTCTTTTTCTTTTCTTTCTTTCTTTTCTTTTTCTTTCTTTCCTTTTTTTTTTTTTTTTGGAGACAGAGTTCCACTCTTATTGCCCAGGCTGGAGTGCAATGGCTCGATCTCGGCTCACTGCAACCTCCATCTCCCGGGTTCAAGCAATTATCCCGTCTCAGCCTCCCGAGTAGCTGGGATTACAGGCATGCACCACCATGCCTGGCTAATTTTTGTAGTTTTAGTAGAGACAGGGTTTCCTCGTATTGATCAGGCTGGTCTTGAACTCCTGACCTCAGATGATCCGCCGGCCTCAGCCTCCCAAACTGCTGGGATTACAGGCGTGAGCCACTACACCCAACTTTGACCAGGACTGTTGAGTCAGATGGCCTCAACTGGTATCTCAGCATTTCCACTTACTAGTTGTGTGCTTTGAGTAAGTTTTATAGCCTCTTTACTTCTCAGTTTCTTCACCTGCATACTGGGGTTTATGACAAACCTATCTCAGTTTGGCTGGAAAGATGAACCAAGATTCATGTCCAGTGCTTTCAAAGGCCCCTCGCATGTCAGTGCTTACTGACCACTAACCATTATTGGCATTATCCGGACAATGGAGAAGAGACTGGCAGCTTTCTTGTCTTGAAGAACAAGTGAAAGGATAAAGCGGGATGATGGTGGCGGTAATGTGCCCAAGATTCAAGGGGATGTGGAAACGGGACCAGAAAGGCACATTGGACAAGATTCTCCATGGAGGAGGATGCTGGGAGTGGGCCTGGGGCTTCTGGAGAGGTGACGGGGCATCCCCGGCCTCGGCGGGCGGTTTGGTCGCTTCCCCCGTAACGTTTCTTAGGAAACATGGTGCTTGTAAGAAGAGGACGCCCTCACCGGCCCTGCGCGACATCAGGCGGGTGGGGGCCTCTCAGTTCGGTTTCCGACAGGTTTCCGGGCAGGTCCTCGCAGCGGGCCCGCTCCTCCTTCCTACCTCTCATGGCCAGCGGCGGGGCAGCGCTCGGCTGACCGCCAGCCTCTGTCTCCCGGGGTGACCCGGGGGAGCGTTTCTGGGGTCTCTAGCGTGGCACGCGGTTCGTTACTGACACCGATGAGGGGCTTCAAGGCCTGGGCTCCGGGGCACTTTACCGTCAACCCCGGCGGGAAGGCCTGCTTCAGCCCGCCGACCTGGGACCGCCTTCGCCCTCGGTCGTACCTGACCTACGGCGGCCACCGCCGTTCTTGCCTTTGGTCTGCAGCTCCGGTGGGGCGCCCACAGCCACCGCTTTGCCCTCCGCGCAGCCCATGTTGCACAAGGCCCTGTGGGAACTGACGCGGCCGAAGGACGCCTGGCGGAGGCCGCGCGCCCCCTGCCGGCCACGGGCCGGAGAACGCGGTGGGCCGGGTGCGCGGTGACATCCCCGAAGTCATAGCTTCTCCAAGGTCATGACTTATTTTTTTTTTTTAAACAGGAAAGAACAGTCGGTAAAGGTAAATTGGAAAATGCAGAAGTGGAAAGGAGAAAAGAGAAAGAGCACCACCCAGTATTTTATCTTTCGGCCAGGCACTGTGGTTTATGCCTGTTATCCCAGCACTTTGGGAAGCCCGGGTGGGAGGATCGATCGCTTGAGCCTGGGCCTGGGCAATGTAGAGAAACCGTTTATACAAAAAAATAATTTAAAAAAATTTATCCTTCACAGAAACTACCTTTTCTATGTTAACTATTTCTTTCCAGTTTTTCCCCTCGATGCACAGTTTTACATTCAGCATATCACAGTCTTCTAAGCTTCCCAGACAGACAGCTGGCTTCCACTCTCGCTTCAGTCTTTGCCTCTTCGACCGTAGACCGTAGATAAGGCATACACTGAACATCGCAGTTTTTAAAATATATATATACTTTATTTTTTAGAGCAGTCTTAAGTTCACAGCAAAAAGACCACTCTATTTGAAACAGAAACCTGCTCACCCCACCCTCAACTACCCACACCCTTTACCTTACTCTATTTTGTTTTTACCAGCACTGAGAGCCTTCTAACTTACCCTATATTCTCTGTCACCTGCTCCCACTCCCTCTGCCAGCCTCCTCACCACCCCATGCCCATGTAAACCCTGTCAAAATAGCACATTTGCATTTTTTTTTCTTGTATACCCAAATGCCCTTGTCCATCAGCTTGGGCCAGGTGGCCTCCCCCACCTCCTTGAACAGTGCCTGAGCCATTACAGGAATTCAGTATTGAAGGAAAGCAGGGGAGAAGCACGGAAACATTAATTTGAATAATGATAATAATATAATAGTACATCCAACAGAGCTACTGGATGATTACGTATTCTATTGTTAGAAGTTTAGTTTGTTTTTTATTTTTAAAAATTATGAATAAGGCTGCAGGGAACATCTTTGTGTTTATAGTTTTAAGGCTCTCATGACAACATTGCCAAAACTGCTTTTCTGGAATTGTGGTTCCCATGTGTACTCCTGCTAGCAATGAATGAGTGATTTTTTAACAGCAAACCACACTGCGGCACATCACAGAGTCACTTTTCTCAATCAGTGTGGTGCCCTGTTTTTCCTTCTTTCAATTAACTAACATATGGTAAGCATCTAACATATGCCTTGCTTTGTTCTAGGGTTACAAGGTGACTAACTCAAATTCCCAGGTCTCAAAGAACTTCCAACCCAGCTGAGACTTACTGAATTTGTCTGGTCACCAGATGGGTGGCAATGGCGTGGGCCCTTTGTTTTCATTTGGGTTTGTGGACAAGGTTATATCCTGCTTCTCCGGAGAGCAGCCCAGAGTCAAAATGTTCTTGGAAACCACTGGGTGTTTATTTGCTTAAATACAGAAAAATAAAACTGAACCAAAGCCTTTTAATAATAGACATTGCACAAAGCTAAAGTAAATCTTTTTTTTTTTTTTTTTTTTTTTTTTTGAGATGCAGTTTCGCTCTTGTTGCCCCGCTGGAGTGCAGTGGTGCAATCTCTGCTCACTGCAACCTCCACCTCCCAGGTTCAAGCAGTTCTCCTACCTCAGCCCCCCAAGTAGCTGGGATTACAGGCATGAGCCACCATGCCTGGCTAATTTTTTGTATTCAGTAGACACAGGGTTTCACCATGTTGACCGGGCTAGTCTCAAACTCCTGACCTCAGGTGATCCACCCCCTCAGCCTCCCAAAGTGCTGGGATTACAGGCATGAGCCACTGCGCCCAGCCCTAAAGTAAATCTTAATAACAACTTCATTTAAGTGTTTGGTGTCTGTAGTAACGAGTGCAACTAAGCCACGACCCTTTAAAAGCAAAGTTCCCTCCCTCTGCGAGCCAGGTCTACAATTCCTTTGTTTCACTGGAATGGCTGTTTCAGAGATTTTGTTTTAAAAACAAACAAACAAACAAAAACATGCTATTTGATTTATGTTAAAATTGCCATTTTATCATCAAAATTCCAGCTGTGACTGTCATGTCTTTTTCTCTATTTAGTACATATATTTAACTAAAATGATGGCTTTCTCATTTTTTTAAATATCTAGGCAAAAGTATCAGAGTCATGCCTACCTGTGTCATCCTATTATATGCATAATAGCCAACAATTTGAGATGAGCAAGGCATCCTGCTAAGTCCTTTACTGGCGTAAAAGTATGCTCATCTTATGTTATTCTTGCAAGAGCCATATTTAGCAGGGTCTCTTATTATTCCTATTTTACAGAGGAAAATCCTGATGCTCAGGGGGTTAATTGCACAGGATCACATAGCTTGATATGGAAATCCAGGTTTCCTGATTTCCAAGAAGCTGCTCTCGACCACTAATCCTTCTTATTACTATGACTTTGCAGTCCACTAATTCCAATACATGAAGAGAATGTTTCCCTGGGAAATTTGTTTTGAGTTTTAATTTAATTATACATGATTTGTTTAAAGAGCATCAAAAGGGAATGAAGGTCAGAAGTTTGAGACCAGCCTGACCAACACGGAGAAACCCCATCTCTACTAAAAATACAAAATTAGCTGAGCGTGGTGGTGTATGCCTGTAACCCCAGCTCCTTGGGAGGCTGAGGCAGGAGAATCTCCTCAACCTGGGAGGCAGAGGTTGCAGTGAGCCGAGATCATGCCATTGCACTCCAGCCTGGGCAACAAGAGCAAAACTCTTTTCTTTCCTTTTTTTTTTCTTTTTTCTTTTTAGGCGGAGTCTTGCTCTGTTGCCCAGGCTGGAGTGCAGTGGCATGATCTCGGCTCACTGCAACTTCTGTCTCCCAGGTTCAAGCGATTCTCCTGCCTCAGCCTCCCAAGTAGCTGGGATTACAGGTGCATGCCATCACACCCAGCTGATTTTTTTATATTTTTGGTAGTTTCACCATGGGCTAGTCTTGAACTCCTAACCTCAGGTGGTTCATCCACCTCAGCCTCCCAAAGTGTTGGGATTACAGGTGTGAGCCACCTCTCTCAGGGGAGGGCATCTCTATTCTACCCAATAATAATTAATTCCCGGTCCTCATCTTACTTGCCCTGTCCATGATATATGACCCATATTTCATAATCTTCTCCTTAGAATGACTGGCTTCCAGGGTACCATACTAACCTAGACTTTCTCCTATTTTGCTCCTATGCCCCTCCTCAGTCTCCTTTGCTGCTTCCTCCTCACTTTTCCTGGCATTTAATATTGAAGGGTAAAGCTCCGTCCTCGAACTTCTCCCCTCCTCTCTCTCTTGTAATCTGCATTTGCTCCTCTGGTGATCTTTAGTCTCAAAGCTTTAAACGTCATCTACCTGCTGACAACTCCCAAATATATCTCCTGCCCTAGCCACTTCCATGAACTCCAGGCTCACATATTCAGCTGGTACCTGGCATCCCCACTTGAGTGTCTAATAAACATCTCAAGCCTAAACGTCCAAGCAGATTGTCCCCTCCCCAAACCTACTCCTCCCACAGTCTTCCCCATCTCAGAAAATGGCAACTCCCTTCTTCCAGTTGCTCAAGCCAAAAATTTTGGCGTCATCATTGACTCTCATACTCCACCTTCAATCGGCCAGAAAATCCTGTCCACTCTACCTTCAAATAATATTTGAAAATGAATAAATTCCTCTATATACAGCTTATAGGAAAGAGGATAAAGGAACAAGTTAAACAACACTATGGGGATGTATGTGGCAAAATCCAGAATCTGCCAATTTCATCAACAAGTACAGTAATTGCAAGGGAAGAAAAGGAGGAAGTGGAAACTTACAGATGAAAAGAGACTTAGGATATATGAAGTATCCAGAGTAGTCAAATTCACAAAGACAGAAAGTAGAATAGGGGTTTGAGGGAGGTGGAAATTAGGAGTTTAATTTAATGGGTACAGAGTTTTAATTTGGGAAGATGGAAAAAGCTCTGGAGACAGATGGTGTGATGGTTGCACACAGTGTGAATGTGCCCACAGAGCTGTATACTTTAAAATGCTTAAAATGGTCAATTTCTCATGTATATTTTACTACAATATAAAGAGGGGGAGACACACAGGAGACACATCAACCAAATGCAGTGGACTTTGGGTTCTGATTTCAAAAAAATCAACAAATTAATTGTAAAAAAATTGTATATTTATGTATGAAAACATTTTGAAATGGACTGGATACTTAAGATTTTTTTTTTTTTTTTTAAATGGAGTTTCACTCTTGTTGCCCAGGCTGGAGTGCAATGGCACGATCTTAGCTTACTGCAACCTCTGCCTCCTGGGTTCAAGCAATTCTCCTGCCTCAGCCTCCACGCCCAGCTAATTTTGTATTTTAGTAGAGATGTGGTTTCTTCATGTTGGTCAGGCTGGTCTCGAACTTCTGACCTCAGATGATCTGCCAGCCTTGGCCTCCCAAAGTGCTGGGATTACAGACATGAGCCACTGCACATGGCCTTAAGATTGTTAATGTTTTATTTGTGATTCTATTTTTGTTTTAACTTTTTGTTTTTGTTTTGTTGTTGTTTGAGATGGAGTCTCACTCTGTTGCCAGGCTGGAGTACACTGTTGTGATTTCGGCTCACTGCAACCTCTGCCTCCCAGGTTCAAGTGATTCTCCTGCCTCAGCCTCCCCAGTAGCTGGGACTACAGGCATGTGCCATCACATCCAGCTAATTTTTGTATTTTCAGTAGAAATGGGGTTTCATCATGTTGGCCAGGATGATCTCCATCTCTTGATCTCATGATCTGCCCACCTTGGCCTCCCAGAGTGCTGGGATTATAGGCGTAAGCCACCATGCTCAGCTTGTATTAACATTTTTTTTAAAGTTCTTTTCCTTTAAAGATACATCCTGAAATAGTCACAACTGAAATTATTATGATTACTTTTTTTTTTTTTTTTTGAGATGGAGTCTCACTCTGTAACCTAGGCTGGAGTGCAGTGGTGTGATCTCGGCTCACTGCAACCTCTGCCTTCTGGGTTCAAAGTGATTCTCCTGCCCCAGCCTCCTGAGTAGCTGAGATTACAGTTGCACAGCCACCACACTCAGCTAATTTTTGTATTTTTAATGGAGACGGGTTTTCACCATGTTGGCCAGGATGGTCTTGAACTCTTAACCTCAAGTGATCGCCCGCCTCGGCCTCCCAAAGGGCTAGGATTACAGGTGTGAGCCACTACACCCAGCCACAACTGAATTATTATATATCTTGGCTTACTGCAGCCTCTGGGATTTTAAAAAAATAATCTAATAAGCCAGGAGAAAGACTGTCAAAAAAAAGAAAAGAAAGAAAGGAAGGAAGGAAGGAAGGAAGGGAGGGAGGGAGGGAGGGAGGAAGGAAAAGAAAAGAAAAAATAATCTAATATTCTAATATATTGGGTAGAAATAAGGAAGGATAAAATAAGATTGGCCAAATGTCAGTTGTTGAAATTGGCTGCTACGTACATGGGGATTCATTCCACTTTTTCTCTAATTTATGTTTGACATTTTCCATACTAAGTTTTAAAAAGATATCTAAAACCTGATCACTTCTCAGCATCTTTGCTGCACTGTCACCCATCACCTGCCTACTGCAACAGCCTCCTGATGGTCTCCCTGCTACTGCCCTGCCCTGTCCCCCACTTTCTCCCCCTCCCTTCCTGCTACTGCAGTAGGCCAACCAGAGGGATCCTGTTAAGATTATGTCACTCCTCTGCTTAGAAATTTCCATGGCTCTCAATGCCCTTAAAGTGAAACCAATGGCCTAAAAGGCTGGGACCTCCTTTGCACTTGTTCCTCCGTGTTCACCCCCTTCCAGCCACAGTGCACTCCTTTCTTCCTTAAGACCCACTGAACACATTCCCATCTCAAGCTTTCGCACTGGCTGTTCCTTCTGCCGGAACTGCTCTTCCCTCACATGTTGACGTGGATCACCTCTTGCCCTCTTCAGATCTGAACTCAAAATGTACCTTCTCAATCAAGATTTCCCTAGCCACTCATTCTAAGCTTGTAAGTCCCCCTGGCTCTGCTGTTGACCCCAATGCCCTTCATCCCTCTTCTAGGCTTTAATTTTCTCCTTAGAAAGTATCACCTTCTATATAATGCAAAATGGTAATAATAATATAACAACATAAAGTAATCTGTAATATAGCATGATCATTTGATATGCTATGCTGTAGACATTTTACATAACCATGTTGATTATTATCTGCCCTCCCCAAAACAGTGGACACTCATTAGGGCAGGAACTTCTGTCTATTATATTTACTGCTGTATCCTCAGCACGCAGAACAGCATCTGGCATCAGCAGGCAATCACTAAATATTTGCTGAAGGAGGCAAGAAGGAACATCAATGCAATTTACAAGCTGATGATCTTGGGACACCATTCATTCACTCAAAAATTACTTGTGGGCTGGGAACATTGGCTCATGACTGTAATCCAGCACTTTAAGGGGCTGAAGTGGGAGGGCCACTTGAGCCCAGGCATTCAAGGCCAGCTTAGGCAACATAATAAGACTCTGTCTCTACAAAACAACTTTTAAAAAAATTAATTGGGCATGGTGGTACCCACCTGTAGTTTCAGCTACTACTTGGGAGGCTGAGGTGTGAGTATTACTTGAGCCTGGGATTTTACAGCTGCAGTGAACCGTGATCACACCCCTGTACTTGAGCTTGGGTCACAAAGTGAGATCCTGTCTCTCGGGAAAAAAAGAAATTACTTATGGAGGCCTTGCTGTGTGCAGAGCACTGTTTTGGTTGCCACAGGATCATAATTTGTAGAACTCACCACCCTCCTTCTACCTCTACCATAATTTTCAGTATGAGATGATTGATGGAAAAGCCACTGTCAGATCGTATTCAGAACATCGCATTTGAAATATACCATCAGGCCAGGTGCAGTAGCTCAAGCCTGTAATCCCAGCACTTTGGGAGGCCGAGGTGGGCGGATCACAAGGTCAGGAGTTCGAGACTAGCCTGGCCAACATGCTGAAACCCTGTGTCTACTAAAAATACAAAAATTAGCTGGGTGTGGTGGCGAACGTCTGTAATCCCAGCTACTTGGGAGGCTGAGGCAGGAGAATTCCTGGAACCCGGGAGATGGAAGTTGCAGTGAGCCAAAATCGTGCCATTGCACCCCAGCCTGGGCCAACAACAGCAAAACGCAGTCTCAAAAACATACATAAATATTTTTTTATTTTTTTGAGATGGAGTCTCACTCTGTCACCCAGTCTGGAGTGCGATGGTGTGGTCTCTGCTCAGTGCAACTTCCGCCTCCTGGGTTCAGGCGATTCTCTTGCCTCAGCCTCCCGAGTAGCTGGGACTACAGGTGCGTGCCACCAAACCTGGCTAATTTTTTGTATTTTTAGTAGAAATGGGGTTTCACTATGTTGGCCAGGCTGGTCTTGAACTCCTGACCTTGTGATCTGCCCACCTCGGCCTCCCAAAGTGCTGGGATTACAGGGGCGAACCACCGCGCCTGGCCTATTATTTATTTATTTATTTATTGAGATGGAGTCTCACTCTGTCACCCAGGCTGGAGTGCAGTGGCATGATCTTGGCTCACTGCAAACTCCGCCTTCTGGGTTCAAGTGATTCTCCTGCTTCAGCCTCCTGAGTAGCTGGGACTACAGGCACATGCCACCACGCCGGGTTAATTTTTGTACTTTTAGCAGAGACAGGGTTTTACCATGTTGGTCAGGCTGGTTTCGAACTCCTGACCTCAAGTGATCCGCCCACCTCAGCCTCTCAAAGTGCTGGGATTACAAGTGTGAGCCACTCAGCCTGGCCAAAATAAATAAATAAAATAAATGAAACCATCAGTCCATCTCAGAGGACCTCTACACAGTTGGAGTTTACCAACAAGACTTCAAGTCACAGCAAAATTAGGTTCCATGATTACTTGGTTAATACCTAAGTGCTGGCAATCCAGATACAGTGCATTTCTGAAATGGGTTTGAGGAGTACTCTGTTCTAGTTAACTCTGTTGGCCTTACATGGACTTTCCTCCCCCTGCCTGCTCCTGGTACCATCATCCATGGTCACAGTTATCCCTAGTCAGCCAAATTCTGCTCATTCTACCAACTAAATATCTCTCTAATCCCTCAACTGCTCCTAGCCCTACAGCCAGTGTCTTAGTTTCCCCACCCCTCATTCCCCACACCCCACCTTGATGACAGTCCTAGAACCAGTGTCTTCTCTACTTTCAGTCTTGTCCCCATCACATCCTTCCTCTGTGTGGCTGCCCGCAAGTCCTTCTGTGACATCCCTGCCTCATGTGGCTCCCAGAACTTGCATCCATTCAGCACACACCCTCAACACCTGTTCCAGGCCAATAAGTCACTGTGGGAGGAGCCAGGACTTCAAAGGAGAATAAAACAAAACAAGCTTCCTGCCATCTCAGTGTGGTTGGAAGAGAGCAGAGACGAACAAGCCAACATGCGGACTCCTGAGCACGGCATAGCAGTTGGCCCTTCATTAGTCTGCATCTCTTGCTGCTTTCCCCAAATCAAAGTGCCCCATGAAGCTACATCACCTGCAGGCCACACTTCCTGGGCTGATTTATCTCTACCCCTCTTTCAGCAATGGGCTTGCTGGGCCAGGTGCTTCCAGAACATTCTGGCCTCCTATCATTGCACTTGGACTGCATGGTATTTATTCCTCAGAGCAGCTGCAAAATGTCTCTTACAGAGAACTTCAAAGGGCAGAGACTGGATAGGCAAAGAACTTGAAGCTGGGTTGACCAAGTACTTCACATGAGATTGTGAAAACTCTAACTATATCAAAGAATAGGTGTGGCTGGGAGGAAGGAACAATTAAAGTTCCCCCAAGCTACCCTATGACACCACCACTGTTTTACCTACAAGACTGTGAACTTGTTAAGGCCAGCCTGCGTTCACCTTGCATCCCTGGGACCCAGCTAAATGCCTGAGAGAATTATGTATACAACCTACAGCAAAACATCAATCACCAATTATGTATTTAAAATCATTCTAGGCCAGGCACAGTGGCACATGCCTGTAATCCCAGCACTTTGGGAAGCCAAGGCAGGCAGATCACCTGAGATCAGGGGTTCAAGACTAGCCTGGCCAACATGGCGAAACCCTATCTCTACTAAAAATACAAAAAAAAAAAAACCTAGCCGAGCATAGTGGTGTGCACCTGTAATTCCATCTATCGGGGAGGCTGAGGCAGGAGAATTGCTTGAACCTGGGAGGTGGAGGTTGCAGTGAGCCAAAATCACACTACTGCACTCCAGCCTGGCAGACAGAGTGAGGCTCTGTTGAAAGAAAGGAAAGGAGAGGGGA
>PVKV010033041.1:0-19127 GCA_004027835.1 Alouatta palliata
GAAGGGAGTAGTGGCGTAGGGGGCTGCACCTTCTGCAGCTGCTGCAGGTACAGCTGCATCTGCATGGAGGTGAGGGGTGGGGCAGGTGGCTCTTCATCCTCCAGTAGCACTTGGGGGGGCTGGGCCATAGGGGGCTGTGGAAGCAGAGGTGGTTGGGTCAAGGCTGGTGACACGGCTGGAGGCCGGGCGGGCTTGGGAGGCAGGGCAGCAGCTCGGTTGCTGGGCCGTGATGGCTGCTGGGGCAGTGCGTTGTGCAAAGCTGGAAGGACACAAAACCAAGGTAGTGAGGCCTGAGCACCTGTGGCCCCAGCCTGGCCTTTCTGCTCCATCCTGACCTCATCTGGACTCCAGTGGCCTCCTACTGGCCTCCCTCCCCAACGACTGTGCCCTCCCACAAGCTCCAGAACAGAAGCAGCTTTCAGAGAGGGTTCTAGGGCAGTGTTGTCCTGCCTTATGCTCTGTACCCCAGCTCCTGCTCCCCATGTTCACAATGGCCCTTCAGGCCTCAGTGCAGAGCTCCATCACTCACTCGCCCAGCTGTTCCCCAGACCCAGGAAAGTGGCCCTGTCCCCGTATCCCCCAGGTGCATGCTGTCCAGGCTCCATGGGAGGAATCTCATCATCATAAGTGCATGCCCCAATCCCTGATGAGAAAAGCTGCAGAGGGGTCCCAGCTTTTCTCATCTAACAGATGCCTGGCCCAGCAGGAGAACTGAGTCAAAATCTAGATTGTTACGCAAATGATCTCAGGTGTTTAAAACAAAAACAAAATCTTCTGAAGCAATGCGTTAGTAACTCCATGCAGGACCTGTCTTGAGGCATCTCCTTTAACTTCCAAGATGGCCCTGAGAAGCTGTGGACCTGCCCGCTAGAGACCAGCGCAGCTGAGGCTAAGAGGCTGCCCAGCCACAGTGCTGGGGCACTGCATGGGAGAACCTAGGTGGGAAAGGGTCTCAGCCCACACTAAGGCAGGCCATGGCTCACCTGGAGGAGAGACCACTGCGTGCTGGTTGAGATGGGGTGGAGTGCTGTGCTCAGGTGGCTGGGGCAGGTGAGGGGGCAGCTCAGGCTGCGGCAGGTGCAGGATGGGCTGGGTGAAGTGGCCGATGGGGTCAAAGACGCTGCCTGGGAGCTGGGGCTCCAGGACAGGCACCTGGGCGGCGATAAAGGGTGGGGGCGAGGACTTCATCGCCGGGGCTGCCTGCTGCGGCATGGAGGGCGGGGGAGGCGGGGGTGGCGGCTGCTGTTGCTGCTGCGGAGGTGGAGGTGGTGGGGGCTGCTGGGGAGGCGGGGGCGGCTGCTGGGGCACAGGAGCCGGGGCCTGCTGCATCTGCTGATGGTGGTGGTGATGGTGCTGCAGACAGAGAGACAGATAGACTGATGTCAGCCAGGCAGAATCGGCCAAGGCCAGACCCAACGTCCCACCTAATGGAGAATGCCCCTGAGCCCATGTACCTTCTTCTGCTCCCTCCCGGGGTGCCCCTTCTTTTTTGACTTCGGAGCCATCTCTGCAGAGGAAAAGAGAAGGTAGTGAGGCTCTGGGGGAGAAGATGAGTGAGCTGGCCTTGGATGGAGAAAGATGAGAAAACAGGGCACATTCAGAAGGACTGGTGACCCTGAGAGAGGGCAGCTAGGTTCGATGCGGGATGAGGTGGTTATCAAAGGGAGGGAAGAGACATGCGAGGCGTCACCTACTCACTTGCCTGCTGCTTTTCCTAGTGGGTACCATGCCTGAAAAAGCCTCCCCTGCCAAGCTTCAGACCACCGTGGCCACACGGGAAGTTGAGACCTCCTTGCCCAATGCCTCCCACTACCCACAGGCCAGTCACTCACTACAGTGACAGAGTGCATGGCCTGGACCGCAACCTGCTGTTTTCAAACAACCTATGATGGCTGCAATGATCATATTCATCTGACAGTTGAGAAAAGTGGGGCTCTGAGAAGGGAGGGGACTTATCTATGGTCACATGGCTAAAAAGCAGCTACTCAGGGACCTCCAACTGCATGGCCCTTGAGGCCCACTCCTTTCCATCCTCCAGGGGAAGCAGAGAAGTTCAGCTGGGGCTGAGAGGCACAGGACGGTGAGGAACTTAATGGCAAGGGAGAACGCAGAGGGCCCAGTCCTGGGGGAAAAAAAGGAGGCTGCCCCCCTGGGAATGACCAGCAACTAAAGGGATAGACGGACCTCAGAAGTCCGTCTTGGGACACAGTCACTGTGCTGCAGACAGAAGGCAGCAGGCGCCCTTGCTCCTGTGGGCTGACGGCTTCGCGCCACAGTGGGGTGGATAGGTTCAGGGCGTGTCTGCTCCTTTGAGGTGTACTCAAGAGCCAGCGCACCCACCTCTGTCCCCACCCCGAGATTTACACCAAGGGACTTTTGCCAGCTGGATGTTCCCTCGCCAAACATGAACAGTGTGCAAGCCCCAGATGAGGATGTGAGCCCTGGCCAGCGCTCACAGGTTGGCAGGTCACACAGTCGCCAGCCACTGAATGGGAGGCGGGGCCCATGGTATGGCGTCTTTTGGATTCCTGTCACTGAGAAGCACCTTGTGGCACTGCCTGGCTTCCCCTGAGCTCCTTGCCAGGGTGCTGCCTCTTGCTGCTTGTGTTGGAGGACACATGCTTTGCCCAAACTGAGGGTCCTTCCACTTGGATCTGCTTCGTGGAGGGGGCCATGCTAAGCTTCTGTGAGACACGTGGCCCTCAGTGCAGCATGCCACCAAAAGGGTGAGGAAGGACCTTGTGCCCTGTTAAGAGCTCACCATTCCACGCGAGACAAGACACAGACACAGACCTCAGCAGCTACAGACACACGTCCTCTTACAAATGGCCAGGGGTTGCAACTAGGGACACTGGGGCCCCGCCTTAAACCTTCATATGGGGCTCAGGACACGCTGGGTCAGAGTATGATCTCATGAGAGGGATACTGCTGTGGGTGAGACATGCCAGAATGGACAGCTCAGGTAGATTTGCAGGGTCAGGGCAATGGGGCATCTAACTGCTGCGGTGCAGGGGGAGGAGCACTGGCTGCAGAAGTTGGCGGCCCCGGGACCAGGGGAACCCTGCACACTAGGGAAGTGGGAAGAAAAGGCCAGGGCTTCTCTCCCAGCACTAATGCCAGCATGAGGAGGTGATGGAGCCATGGTGTCTGGGGGCATGCCTTCCAGAGGATCTGGGGCAGGAAGGGCAAGTCAGGGGTAAGAAGCAGGGCCACCGTGTGAAGTCTGACTAGGAGAAGCCTCAAGGATGTGTCCAAATGCAAAGCTGAGGGAGAAAGCGTGTGTGGAGGGGAAGGACAGGCTGGGGCTCGCCTGCTGTCTCGTGTCCTGGGAAGGAACCTTGTTTTTTCTGTTGTAAAAGAGGGATGGTCACTCTAATCCCTTACAGTCTTCCTGTAGGCTGTGAGCAGAGGCCCACAGGAGATGTAGGGACAAAGTGCAGCAGGGCCTGTGGGGGGTGCAGGGGCATGTCAGCTGCCTTTGAAAGGCCACAGGGAGTATCCTGGGGACTTGTCTCTAGGGCCCCTTGCAAGTGCTGGGGCCCCCAGGCAGGGCATGCCTAGAGAGTTGGGGAGAGAAGGCGGTGTGCACACGGCAGACCCCAGGACTGGATGACTAAACAAGCTGCTGGTAGAGGTAGCTCCATCTGGCCCACGTGGTCTGACCCTGTGTCAGTTACCAGTAAAAGACAAGACAGAAAGTGCACAGCTTCACAACACACCAGCCCCAAGACACACCCACACAAAACTCTCTAGAAAGGGTTACATGAAGATGGCCTCAAGTACGGTGTGATCTTTATTCCATGACAATCTTCAACTCAACACAAATTTCATCTTTACATAGGATGGTAATTGTACAAAGAAATAAAATGTTTTTGTAAAATCTGATTAAAACACTGATTCCGCCCACCCCCCAGACCCACTCCAGTGAAGGAGACAGGATAGAGGGTAAGGTCAGGGCAGAGGAGAGGAGACTCCGCCTGCACTGAGCAGCTGCCTCCCGCCCCTCCTCAGGACCCACGGCCAGCTGGTGCGTCGAGGCCTGGCTGGCACTTCCTGCACAGGAGGCTGCCAACAAGGAGAAGTGAGTGGGCACTGTTCTCTCTGGCTCTGTTCCTGGGGCACCAAGCAAAGGTGACAGCTTGTCTAATGAGCTTTCAAGTTCAACGAGCCCTGAGCGTTCTCTGCCAGATGGAAGCCCCATAGGCAAGGACAGGGACCCAGGAGGAGAGCTGGCCTGTGGCTATGGCCCATGTGCACACACACGCAAGTTATGTGTGTGTGTGTGTGTGGGGGGGGGAGGGGGTTGGGTGTGGGTGTGGGTGGTGGCGACAGGGGCAGCACACAGGCCCTACATTGGGAATCCAGGCTGCCAATTGGTCCAAGAAAGCAGAATCTTCCCAGAAAGACAATGCCAGCAGCTCCCCAACTGCCCTATGGGAATCTCTGGGCATGAAGGCTCTCCCGCCTGCTCCTGTCCCAGCCAGGCTGGGCTGCAATGGGAACACATCAGGCGCAGGCCAAAGGGCAGCACAGAATAGTTTGTTTGGCAAACAGAGCTTGACTGGAAGCTGGATGCCCAGAGAGGATCAAGAGCAGTCCAGGAACTCCTGAGCATCAACACAGGGCCCTGGGAGGCTCCGGTGAGGCCAAGGCTAGCCCCTGCTTCCACAGCAAATCTGGGGCAGTTGCAGCTGCTGAAGCCCAAGGAGCTGGGGAGAGCTGCCAGGGCTCCCAGGCGGGTGGGGAGCTGGCACCCGAGGGCCTGCCCATGGCAACCAGCCCACTTCTAGTTCCAGGAGAAGGCAGACCTTTAAGAAGCACCCACAAACTACACTTTAAAAAAAGAGAAAAAATGAAAAGCCCCTGAAACGCAGATGCAGTTCCTTAAAGGACTTTTCACGTCAGGCAGTTTTCTGCTGAGATGCTAGATTTGTGACCAAAAAAGGGCCGGTATTTATATTTAGAGCAAAAAAGCCTATTCAGTGCCTCTGGGAGGGCTTGGATGATGCGGCCACCCTCGCATGCCCCAACCCCAGGGACTGTCGTCATTCTAAGGGACTGAAGACGAGGAAAATGTTCACACTGCTAACACCAATCAGAGGTGTCCACAGGGCAGTCCTGGTCCACCAGCCCAGATCTGCCCCCTCTAAAGGAGGGAGGTGAGGTGGGGTGGCAGGGGGATAGTGGGCCCGAGGCCCATCACCAGTGCCTGCCTGGCAGGTCCTGTACACTGCAGCCTGGTTCCAGGAGGGACTTTCCCTATGTGACTTGAGAAAAGGGAGGCCAAAGAAACGGGAAATGGCAACATCAGGCAACTTAAGCTTTTGGAAATGCACGGGAACAGTGGAGACGGAGGAGGAAAGACTCCAAAAGGCTGAGAGTCAGCTGTGGCTCAAGCCTCATAGGGTATCAGTGAGAAGCATGCTGTGGGAAGAGCCCCACTGAGCCTTCCAGGGTCTGGAGGCCTTGCCTCTAAAGCTCCCCACTCCTTATCTGGGAGAGCTCTAGAGGTCAAAGTGTTCTTCCTCACACTGAACAAGAGCTCTCCTGGGCTAATGTCACTGCGAGGTTCAGGAGGGAAGCAGTTAGGGTTCAAAGTCCCAGAAAAAGAGGGATGGGACAAAGAGAGAAAACATACTGGGGTCTGGCTTTGCACACAGAGCAGCACCACATGAACGCATGTGTGGGGGATTGTCATCACCCTCCAGGAGATGCCACCCACCCATAAGACCCCAGATGACCAGGGAGGCTGGGCAGGACAGCCAGGCAGTCTTTACACAGGGAGGCTCGGGCAGCTGGCCAGGCAGGCAGCCTTCCCGAAGGCGGGACTAGGCGTGTGCTGCTGGACATGACTAATCCACCCCGGGGGACAGGCCCAGGGCTCTGAGGAATTCCATAACTTGATGGAGTCCTGTCCCTTTCACGGAAGAAAATGGACTTAAGCTATAGCTTGCTGGGAAGGAATCTGGAACTGAAGACCGTTTTATTAAGAGTCCGTGTCCAATGATTAGGCAGGACCTACATAGAGGGAGAGAGAAACCAGTGTGAGAGAAATGGTGTGGAATGTACCGTTTAAGTCACAAGAACAGAAGAACTGCAGACCGAGCCAGCCTCCTGTGCCCTGGTGGCTGATGGGCACAAGAACGGCATTGGAGACTGGAGCCCCTGCCCCCTGCCTGGCTGACCTAGGATAGGGACAGACCCACCTCGTCCTTAGAAAGGCCACATAGGCAGTACGTGTGGATGCTTTGGAAATCGCCCCAGCTTCCTAAGCTTCTACAGAGTGACCTTGGCTCCCACTGATGAGCTCCACGTGTGCCCTGAATGAGCACACACCGGCATTTCTTTTACTGTTCCTCAAATGGCTTCTTTAGAATTTGAGTGGTACCCCTGCCCTGTCCCCCCAGCCAGGTATGGCAAGCCCACCAGGCCCCTGTTGACTCTGAGCTCATCTCGCCTAGGGGCTGTGCACTGTCTAGTCTCAGGGAGTCGATGTCAGCCCTTCCTCCTGGGTTCCCAAGAGAAGAGGTACCAGAGTGCAGAAACCCTTGTGGAGGAGGAGCAAACTGCCTCACCTCTGCATTCCTCCAGATCGCCCAAACAAAAAGCTCAAACTTTAAAAAGCACAACCTATTATATACACTGTTGAAGAGTAGGAAAAAAAGAAACAGGCCAAGGGAATAGAGTCTTGTCCTTTCTTTCCTTTTCCGGGGCATCCAGCATGGCTCCCTGGACCAGGGAGGGGTGCTGGGCTTGTTCCCACCCACGCAACAGAACGGATGCCTCTGCTGGAGTCACGGATATGCAACTGACGCGCTACTCCCTGGCCCCTGAGTGCGGGCATGGGAAAAACCCGCCCACTGGCGGCCTCTCACTCCGGGCCACATTCCACAAGGCTCACCCTCACTCGCCCATGAAGCCCCGGAATCCCTCCAGCTGTAAATGCTGAGTGTGTTTGGGGGGGTGGGTGTCACCTGGCTGTGCAGACAGACCAGCTACTGCCCCACCTTCAAGTCTTTTCGTACTCCCCCACCTCCAGGGTCCTCACCCTTCCCCGAGGAAAGCACTACACTCTGGAGCAGGCAAGCAGCAGGCCTGGAGATGCGACTAAGTCCCTCAAAGACTGGGGTTCAGGAAGCTGAGGCTGGCTGTGTGGTAAGAATGCCCCATGGCCTCTGTCTGCACTTCCCAGCTCAAATCTTTCCAAAACATCAAGCATTCCTTTTTCCCCTGGAGCTATTAAGAAACACCCACAAGTTCCAATCCTGGGAAAAGGAAGCCAGGAGACTAAAATAGCTGGACTGTGCTCTCGCTCCAACTAGAAGACCAGACCAAAGCCCAGGAGGACCTCTCACACCTCCGTGAGACCCTGTCCCAGCCAGGTAGCTGAGGTTAAGGGAGTATTCCTAAGAGGGACATAAGCTGTGGGTCCACCTCTGCCCACAAAGACCTGTGCATGACACTTGGGAAGAGCCAGATATCAGCAATGTGACAAGTGAAAGCTAGAAGATTGCTAGGACATGCTCTGCCCCATGTGCTGGGCAGACCCAACCCCAGTACTGAATACAGCAAAGCCACAGTGCTGTCCACAGCCCACCTGGGACAGTGTCCTCCTCCAGCCTGCCCCACCCAAGTCTGCAGATGCCCTAGAAATGGTGGGTGGCTTTTGTACCTTACCCCTGCCTGTCTCAATACAGAATCCTCAAGCAGCTCCAGGCTTTAGCTGGAATCACAGCTCAATGAAAGACCACAGCCCAAGCAATGTGGGGGTTCAGCTGAAGTGGTAGGGCTTGCCCACTGCACTGCATGCTGCCAGGGCAGAGGTGGGGAATGCATAGTGGCCTGGGACCCAGCTGGGAAAGCAGCACCCAACTCTGCCATCCTCTTCCTGCCTGTGTTCCATGGCTCTGTGAACTGTAGCCTGGCCCCAGAGGACTGCCCCATGCCTGCATCAGTCCACAGCATCCTATCTATGGATAGCTGCCAAGAGGACCTATGTATCGCACCCCCCAGCCTCAATCTAATGCCTCTGTTCGGTTTCTTTTGACGATTCATGTCTCAGGGCCTAACCCCATAGTAAGTGACAAAAATAGGCCCTTTCAGGAATTTCGGCTCTAATCCAAATGGAAACACAAGAACAAGGGGGGGGAAAGGGGCAAAACAATTAGGCCCTGGGAGACCAAAGGGAAATACCTTCAATGTCCCCCCACCCTGCCCCACTCCCTCAAGGCAGAGCTGCCCATAACTGGCCACAGACATCAAGGCTACCCGGCTTCTTGGACCAGGAGAGCAGCTGCTGCAGGAGCTACGCCCCCTCTGCCCCCCACCCACAGAGTATATAGAGTCCTGTGTGGGACAGGGCAGCAAAAGGCTGCATTCACTGGTGTCAGGGTGTGGGTTCCCGCTTTGGGATCTGCCACAGGAAACCCTTGCAGCAGCCCCTCCTGAGAGCAGAAGCACCCTGCCAGCCCACGACAGAGCTCACTCAGTGCACACAGAAGGCAAAGGAAAGCCCCTGCTGGCCAAGACTGCCAAGACAAAAGGGATCAAGGCAAAACCCAAGGTGGGGAGGGTGCCTGGGAAGGGGAAGGCCAGAACCCAGGCAGCTACGTGAGCGGCCACGACTGGACCGCTAGAGCCTGGGAGCCTGGGAGCCAGAGGCTCTGAGACTGTAAATCTCGCCCTCCTTCCCGCCAGGACAGCTGTTCCCAGGACTCTCAGATTACTTGTTGCACAATCTTTCCACTTTTTTTGAAAGTGGGGGAGTGAAAAAATAATAATCTCAGCAGTGGCAGGAGGGGTGTGGGGCACTCACTCAGGAAACCAGAAGTGCTCCCAACTCCTCTCCCAAAGCAGAGGAGTCCAGAAGAGGGTGCAGAGGCCAAGGGCAGAGGCCACGATCACAGACTGGAAATCAGGATGTGATGTCCACAGCCCCTTAAAGCGTCTTGTCTTGTGAGGGCTAAAGCAGCCAACCCCACCACGGCCACGCCACGTCATTTTAGTAATCAGGTCCCCTGCCAATTTCAGCACCTGGGGTTTCCACTTGGTCACTCAGATCCTTAGACGAAAAGGCAACAAAACCCCTGGTGGCAGCAGTTGGCTAGAAAAAAGGAGGTGCAAAAACCCAGAGGAAGGCAAGCTGAACGCTCGGCTGGCACCAAAAGTGAAAAGTCAGCAGCCACCAGGAATGCTAATTGGATCCAAGAATACAGCCATTCACCCCACTCACCCGGCTGCAAGTGGAGGCCCTAGCATTGGGTGGCAGAGCCAGCCCTTTCTGGGCAGCCATAGGGTGCAGCGCCTCCTGCTGGCTGATGGATTACAAAAGCAGTGTGGGGAGAGTGCCGCTTAGAGATGAAAGCGTAAAAGATGGTGACAGGGAAGGCCAGGAGGCCGGCGAGCTGCCGAGGGCATTCTCCACACAGTTGTGCTAGAAAATGTGGGCACGTGGAGTCCTGGAGGGTCCTTCAGCCCACTTCAAGGCAAGTCTCCTCACTCAATGGGAAGCAGAGGACACCAGGGGAAGAACAATACTGACAGGGACGGAGGTGCCACCTGCCCCTGCCCCATCTGTGTGCACACACCTCAGAGCAACATGGCTCTCCCCAGCTGCTGTGAAGGGTCCCCCATCACCCTTGGCAAGATCAAGTTATTTACGTGCACGGATTACTGAGGGTTAGCATTTATTTCTAGTTAGAATAAAATTCCAGGGGTGGCACAAATCTATGGGAGAACATACAGAAGTCTACTGCCAAAACACAGGTTCCCACTGTGGATCCCCACTCCCCAGCCTGCCTGAGACCCTAGGGCCAGCTCTCAGGTGGTCTGCAGCACGCTGGCTCACTGATGCAGCTGCATCAGCCTAGCGGCAACCCCACCGGCCCTAGACACACAATGTAAGCACTGTCTCTCAGCATGGGCTCGTCACCAGAACTCCTAGGCACCATGGCTTTCTCCTCCCTATCCTCTCCTCTGGGCCAGCCTGAGCATCTGTGGCCCTGAGAATCATGAGGAAAACGCACACTTGGAGGACAGCAGCCCCCTCCCCACCCCCGCCAACACCCAGCATTGCTATCCACCTCTACCTCTCACTGAGGCTGCTGCTCCGAAGATGGGCTCTAATGGGGAACCCAGGGACAGATGTGCAGGCCAACGGGGCATGAAAAGAAGGGGCTGTTAGTTAGAACTGCGGGTGGGACACACAGGTCCAGGTGTGCGTGGAGTTAGGGCAGATTCAGGAGCAGCCAACACAGCAACGAGCACACTCTGGGGAGGAGCAGGCAATGGCTGGGGCCCAGGTGATGGCAGGGCCAGCTGCAGTCTGCTCCATATCCATCAGAAATGAGCAAAGCATCTCCCTGAAGCAGCCACACTGCATGTGACTGTGATATGGGGAAGGCCCTGGGAACACGGAGGCTCCTCTGGGGCAGAAAGCTGGGTGCGGTCACATCAAGGTCCACAGCATTGCCTGGGCCCCCACGCCCATAGTCCTCACAGCCCCAGCCTCCCCACCCGCCACCCAAAGTTCCACAGTGTCAACGCCCTTGGCCATTTGTCCTCCATGCCCAGCCCCTGCCAGGGACAGCGTGAGAACCACGCTGAGAGAATGGACACTGCTGCACAGCGTGCAAGGTTATCCCCGGCCCCAGGGAGACAGTTAACACAGACACAGGCAGACAGAGGACCCAGCAAGTTCTGGGAATGCCATCCCTAGGCTCTAGCATCCTGGACACAGGACTGAGCTGCTGTCGGGCACAGGTGGGAGGAGTTTGATAAGACATGTAAGACACAAGTCACCTAACCTGTTTCGGAGTCTTCGCTGTCAGAGGAGCTGGACTCACTGGAGCTCTCCGACTCTGAGGACGAGAAGCCCTTCATCTTGGAGGAGCCAGCAATCACATCAACTTTCTCAGCTGCAACCCAAGCAATGGGAGCTGGTTAGGCAGGGCCCTGGCCCAGGAGGCTGCTCTTAGCCACGGGCACACCCCATCCATCTAGAGGAAGAACCAGTGAGGAGCCTGAGCACTGTGGGCCCAGCAGCTGCTCCTAACTGCCAGCTGCCACTCCCAGAACCCACATGGACCCACAGTTCCCATGGGTAGACTGCTTACATTGGAATTACAAGGTTCCTTCAATCGCTCAAAGTCCCCTTTGGAGGGTTTATCAAGGATTCAAGAGACCACGGAGATTGATAATTTCCTAACACAAGGTACCACTGGGCATGCGGCTTGGATTCTCTCACTTTTATGGTAGAGGAAGAAGAGGACCCAAAAGGAACATGCTGCCCAGAGGTAATGCAAGGCAGGGAGAGAGGCCTGGGGGTCTTCCAGCACAGCTGTTCAGATGCACGCTGGAAATCATCATGTGGTGTGCCCCAGGGAAGGGCCCAAGGACCCCAAAGGGCTGGGGACAAAGACTGTGTGCAATGCCCTAACACCAATCCTAACTCCTACAGTCCTCAGAGGTAAGCTGTGGGCCAAAATGAGCTGTGACACAAAAGAGCTGCTTGGAAGAGTCCAGAGAGAATGCCACACTGAATTGTCCCTCCTACAAGGACAACAGACTGACTCAGTGCTGCATTAATGCATCAGTACGCAGGTCCTGGGACCCTGCAGACCCGCCTTTCCTCCTTCCCACAAGAGGCCAGAGGAAGACTCAGTAGCAGGCAGTCGAGGTTGAAAGCAGCTGTGGCTTAGAGCACAGCTTCAGCTGTGGCTTAGAACAAGGTGCAGAAGGGCCCCAGACACATCCAGCCAGAGATCTACAAAGACACTGACAGGAGCCTAAGGGCAAGTACGATGTCACAACTTTCCAGAGGTTTCTGTGTCAAGAACAGAGATGTTATAATTGGAAAAAAGGCACACAGAGAGAATGGATTGAGTAAGGAAGGGAAAGTGACACTTGGGGTTGACAGAAGAACCCCCATCCCCAGAGGGCTCAAACACACCTTGAGGTTTCCTTTTCTTCCGCAAACAGGAGGTGACATAGCGCTCCAGCTCACGCAGTGTGGATGGCTTCAGGGTCTCAAAGTCGATCTCGATCTCGTCAGGGTTGGAGTTCTTCAGCGAGGGCTCCCGTGACTGGATGATGTGTACCACTCGGCCCAGCTTCTCTCCGGGGAGCTTGTTGATGTCCAGGCTGAGCTGCCGCTTCTCCTCATAGGACATAGGCTTGCACTTGTCCTCTTCCTCTGACTCATATGTGGGAGGGGGCTTGCTCTTCATGGGCGCTGGCTCCTTCTTGCTACGAAGGGACGATGCAGACACCATCAAGAACGGGCCCCCTGAGGAAGCCAGGCACTCATTCCTCCACATGTATGCTGGGGAGAAGGGGTGCAGGGGGTGTCCTTCCCGTAACCCCCACCTACTGGCCTTCACAGGAAACGAGGCATGGGCAACCCAATCTCTGGGAACACCCAGTGGAGACTGAAAACAAACTGTGGCTTGAGGCTGCCTGAGTTGGGGTGGTGTTACAGCCCCATCCTTCCCCAACCAAATGTGGTGAGCCCCTAAGGCTCACCCCACAGAAAAGGGCAGAGAGTGTGCAGCTAAAGTCCTGCATGCAAGTGGTCACTAGCCCGCCCTGGGGAGCCATGGCTGCAGGAGCCCTTCTCACCCACTGAGGACAGGGAGGGGCAGGGGCCCATATGGTGTCTCAGAGGAGACAGTGGAAGGATGATCCTCACCCAAGGCAAACTCAGGGGACACAGACCTTGCATTGCTGTTGCTGCTATTATTTTTCTTTGTCTTTTTGGGAGGAGGTTCCTTGGCTTTACTCTTTTTATTCTCTTCCACTTCCTCTTTCTTTTTGTGCTTTTCTTTTTTCTTTTCCTTCTTGTCTTTCTCCTTTTTCTTTGGTTTGTTCTGCTGGGGCTGAGAGAGGGCTGCAAGCTGCTCGTGCACGGCTTTGAGCTGTGGACCAGACAAGCAAGACACACACCCAGGGCTGAGACGGTCTTCCCATCACCCAAGACCCGGGCGTCTGCTCCAAAAAACGTGACAGCATGCGCCTGAAGCATCAGGGTGTGGGCATAGGGGAGGTAGCGGGAGAGATGGCCCCCAGCTGTGGGCCTGTCATGTTAACCACATTCCTAACATGCCTATGCCCACCTATTCCCTCAACTCCGAAGATTGCCTGTGTCCTCCACACCAGAGGAGCCCATCAAGCCAATAGACACTAAGTGTCATGGCCATCCTGATCCCAGGAGAAGGGCCCTTAAGAGGCTAAATGAGAGCATACATGTCAGGCACAAAGGGCCTGATGACTGGCTGCAGGGAAAGGACCAACCAGGTAGGCTGGGAGAAATGAACATTCTGGCTCAACCTCCTCCTTCCCGACACTGACAGGATCAAGAAGCCTCCTCTCTGCCCAGAAAATGGCCATGTCCCTCCCCATTCCCAACTGCAAGCTGAACACACACACCATACATATGTGTATGATCAACATGCACTTGACCTAGCAGAGAGGTAAAGGCCAAAGGTGGTCCAGTGGGAATTCTGCTCCCTTGGGAACTCAGAGTCAAGAATATCTCTTAGAAACTTCTGGGGAGGCCACCCTGGTCCATGGACTCTGGGGATTGGGAATGGAGCCACCAACACCCTCACCTGCTCCTGGAGCTCAGCCAGCCGCTGAGCTCGCTCCTCCTCAGAGTCATCAGTCGAACTGTCACTGTCTGAGGAGCTATCGCTGCTGCTGTCGCTGGATGAGGGTGGGGCCACAACCTTGGTGGGAGGGGGCACTGCCGGGGATGACACAGCCACCACTGGCTCCTCAGGCTCGTCTGGCATCTTGGCAAAGCGCATTTCGAACACGTCCTGGTAAGAAAAAGCCATGCCATGAGGGCTGCTGGGTACCCAGGCCACAGCCTAGCATCACCCTGGCCTCACTGGCTGCTGGGGCCAACTCAACAGTAAGCAACAGAGGGCAAAAGAGGATGGTGGCCCTCTCTCTCTGCCACTAAGACAGGGGCAAGGGCCAGCTGAGGGCCTCTGACAACTCTTCCAACACTCTTCTCTCAAAGCTCACTTTGAAGAGCAAGGTGGTCCAGACGTAGCTAGACACTCACTCCCTGGGGGACACAGCCCAGGTAAGGACATGTGACCCAGGCCACGAAGGCAGCCAGCCCACTGAAGTCTGGGGCTGCTTGACAGAAGGCGCTGGGCCAAGGGTACCCACAGTCCCCAAAAGAGTTGGCTGAGGATTCCGTCAGATGCATGGCTCACACACCAGCAGGGAGCAGGAGGAGTCTGTAAGTTTGGGAGGGCGTTCCAGGCAGAGGACACAGCAGGTGCAGAGGCCCAGGGTAGAAGTGTGCCTGCCACAAGTGCACTTCCTCTAAGAGGCCAGGCTCTGCTGTAGCAGACACGGGTCTAAGACAGTCTCCTCACACTCCTCAGATTGGCCTTGGAGCACTTAACCAAGCAGGGCTGCACCACTGGTGGAGGCATTTCCAGGGCACGCGGGACAAGGTAAGAGAGGTCCAGGCAGCAGGTGTGGGGCACTGAGGATAGGCTACGAGAGGGAGCCGCTATGCGCAGGAGATCCTAAGACCTTTCAACCCTAAGTCCAGCAATCAAATGGAACCATGTGGGGTCACTGAGCTCAAGGAAGAGCAGCCATGCATGAACACTGGGGTCTGGCCATGCACACTGCCAACCAGCTGGCAAATCCCTGCCCTACCCTGGGAGCACTGAGCGCAATCCAGTGATGGCTCAGGACAGAGGTAGAAGCACCAGGCTGGCTTCCCAGAAGGATTCTGGGAACTGCTTTAAACCAGGAATAAACTGATCAACGTGGAAAACACACCATGGCAAGGACCTTTCCCTAAGTGTGTGTCAATGCTTCAGAGAGCATCATGGCTCTGGAATCCCCTCCTGATGGGTCAGGAAACACACCTTGAGGCTTCCTCTGAAGGCTGCTAGAGCACGCATCCCATATAACTGTGGTGTGGATTCCCTCCCCTCCAGGCCACCAGCAGTAAGACTTCCTTTAGCCAATAACTTTTTCTTTTCGTTTTTTTTTTTTTTGAGGTAAGAGTCTCACTCTGTCACCCAGGCTGGAGTGTAGTGGCGCAATCTCAGTTCACTGTAACCTCTGCCTCCCAAGTAGCTGGAGTTATAGGGACACACCACCATGCCCAGCTAATTTTTCTATTTTTAACAGAGAGGGGTTCTACCATGTTAGGCTAGGCTGGTCTTGAACTCCTGACTTCAAGAGATACTCAACTGCCGTGGCCTCCCAACGTGTTGGGATTACCAGCATTGAGTCACCGCGTCCAACCCAATAACTTTCATTTCTGTCTTTTTTTTTTTTTTTTTTTTTTTGAGACAGGGCCTTGTTCTGTGGCCCAGGATGGAATGCCATCAATGGGTCAATCATGACTCACTACAGCCTCATCCTCCTGGGCTCAAGAGATCTTCCTGCCTCAGCCTCCTGAGTAACTGAGACCACCATGCCCAGCTAAATGTTTGTACAGACAGGATTTTGCCATGTTGCCCAGGCTGGTCTCCAACTCCTGGGATGAAGGGATCCTCCCACCTTGGCCTCCAAAAAGTGCTAGGATTACTGGCATGAGCCACACTCCACCCAGCAAAGAAGTAACTCCTTGAGCAGGTCTGATGCAAGGAAGAAGATACACAAGAAGGGATGACCAGACACCATCACCAGTTAGCCTGACAGAAGAGGGGCCCAGGCAGGAAAAGGTAGGGGGCTTAACATCAGAGTGGAGGCCCCAGTAAGAGTGTAACACAGACCTCTAGTCCTGCAGCACCTGCCGACGTACCAGGTGAATAGTGCCCTGGATGTGGGTGGGCTCAGGTCCCAAAATGGCTCCAAAGGGCATGTGGGGCCACATGAGCTTCTGGAAGAGCCAGGCCTGCTGCCAAGCAGCAGCAAGCACGTTAGAGGAGAAGTGGACCTCAGAAGTGCCAGGATCATGGAGGGAGATGATCAGCTCTCCTTCTCAGGACAGAGGGAGTGCCCTCTACTGAGTGGTAGCTGCTTCAGCGAACTGATCTGTGAGCCTCGGCCAGCTTCAAGACATGAGGACATCCTCATTCCTCTCTGCCAGGTGATGACTGTTATGTAAATGGTGGAGTGGAGGTGTGTGGCGTTCACTCTGAGGTCTCCTTCCATTCCCTGGGTGCTCATGGCCCTGGCTCTCCAAAGGCCCCAAGAACAAAGAGCAAAGAATACAAGACATGAAGCCAGCTGGGATGAGAACCTAACATCGGCGGGGCTGGGAATTGCCGGCTTCTTGGCATGTCCAGTTGCATGACCCTCTCATTCTTCTATGTCTCTTGGATGTGAGAACTCTGTTCTAGACTGAGTAGGGGGCATCCTGGGAAACCCACGAGCCACTGGGCCCAGGGCTGCTGTAGGAAAACCTTGCTGTGTGGCTGCAACAGTCACACGATCCCAAGTACCAGCTTGATGGTAAACAGGAACGAGCTCCCTGTTCAAGGAGCTCATAGTCTAGTGGGAAACAGAAAGGCAAATGAATGGGCAGCAAGGGGTCACTATGAGCTAAAAGTGTGCTGAGACCTGAGGGTGAAAGAACACAGTTGGGGGTGCTGTGAGGCCAGCGAGAGGACAGTAAAACCCAACTCCAGATGCGCTGAGGGCAACCGTCTCACAAGGGAGGCTGTGATGGTAAGGAGTAGTAGACACTAGCAGTCACAAGGGAACATGGAGTGCAGGCATTCTGCTGTTGGCTTGACAGTGTCTTGAGACCTAGATGAGGCCCAGCCCCCTGCCCGGCATCCCAGAACCTCCACCTCTCTCCTCTAGATGTCTGAGTCATGAGGTCATGCTTCTCAGCTTCAGCACAGCCCACTAGTTTCAGACAAGTACCTTGGCTGTCAGGCTATGGAATGTAGGTTTTCTCAAGGACCCCAGAATTTAGAGGCTAAGAGAGAAAAATGAAGTGGGTCCTTTTCCAAGTAACTTTCAGGGGCCCAGCCAAATTAAGAGACCCAACTAAGCAGGTCCCAACAGCTCCGGAAGAGGTGAGCAAGGGCTGGCTGGCCCTTTGTCCTTCCCCTTCCCTGATGGGGAATTTGCTGTACCCCATGCTGATGCAGAAATAAGAAAAACAAAGGCTGAAATGCCACAGACACAACTGCCCACTGGAAGAAAAGCATGCCCTGAAACCCCTCCATTATCAATTCTGTTGTTGAAGCAGAAACACCTCCACCAAGTGCTGGCACAGAGAGGTGCCACTCCCAAGGACAGGCAAAGCCGGCTGGAGCAGAGGAAGTCTACCCACAGCACCCACTATCCCTTGCCTGAACTGGCCCCACCCCTTGAGAGCAAGACCTGTGTCTACTCCAGTCCAGAACCTGGAGTCCGTTAGGTAGGAAGACACTCTTCTGCTGCAGAGTCTCTGGGGTGGCAGACATCCTAGTGGCCTTGCTATTGGTAAACTCCACGTTCAAGCAGGCTCATTACCCTCCCAGAAGGAGAAAAATGCAAGAAACACTTAAAACCCCAAAATCTTTGTTGGAGAAAATTGTGAAAAGGAGGTGGCTTCACGGACGGTGTCAGGAGAGGAAAAGGAAAAAGGGACAAAAATGAGGAAGGAAGAGCTAAACGCATCAGAGGGTGCTTTCTCTTCTCTTTGTAAAGTAGCTCAAAAAAATCACCTTTGGGCCGGGCGCGGTGGCTCACGCCTGTAATCCCAGCACTTTGGGAGGCTGAGGCGGGTGGATCACGAGGTCAAGAGATCGAGACCATCCTGGTCAACATGGTGAAACCCCGTCTCTACGAAAAATACAAAAATTAGCTGGGCATGGTGGCACGTGCCTGTAGTCCCAGCTACTCAGGAGGCTGAGGCAGGAGAATTGCTTGAACCCAGGAGGCGGAGGTTGCGGTGAGCCGAGATCGCGCCATTGCACTCCAGCCTGGGTAACAAGAGCGAAACTCCGTGTCAAAAAAAAAAAAAAAAAAGTCACCTTTGGTACTGAAAGAGAGTTTGTTTCTGATGAGCTGTTCCTATGAAGGTAGATGAAGGGCATGAGTATCAACGTGAGCAGAGTGAGCAAGAGCTGTGCACCTGTCTTCTCGAGAGCGGGAGAGAGAGAGAGTGTGATGGAGGAGCTGAAGGCACAAATCTGAGGGCACCACCACCACTGGGTGGCTCTGAACAAAAACTGCATAGAAATGAAAAAGCCTCAACTCCTTCAAGGATTGGAAATGCAAACATGAATGACGAAGGGGCAATGTTGCTTGTGAAGAATGCACACAGACAACACCAAAGTGAAGAGAGGGCAACAACTCCCCAAGCCCCAAGTCATAGAAAATAAAACTAAGAAACAGGCCAGGCCCTGTGGCTAATACCTGCAATCCTGATAGTTTGGGAGGCTGAGATGGGCAGATCACCTAAGCCCAGGAGTTTCGGACCAGCCTGGACAACATAGTGAGACACCATCTCTACCAAAGAAAATACAAAAATTAGCCAGGCATGGGGGCACATGCTATCCTAACTACTTGGGAGGCTCAACTGAGCACACAGCAGGTTGAGGCCGCAGTAAGCAGAATGAGAACTTGTTTCCAAAAAATAAAAACAAAAACAGTAGAAATAAAAAGTTCCAAGCCTGAGCATGCATTTAAATAACAAGAGCCACGTCCATACTAGTAAGAAAGAGCCCAACAAACCTAACAAGGGAAGTGTTTATCCTACTTCAAGAGTTTGAGCGGATGTCCTCTGAACCAAAGGGCCGCCCCTGATCCACAGTGAACAGGAGAGAGTGCCTTAGGTCTGGTGGGAGTAGATGCTATGGTGGGGAGTCTGGGACAACGTGGGGAACTGGTGCAGCTGGGAGGCAGGCAGGCAGTGGGGCTCTGGTGACCTCTGCCTGGCACAGACCATCAAAGGCTTTCCAAGTCCTTTTCCAAGTCCTTACTTCTGCCTGGGAAGCAGATGGCTGCGACAGCCAGGTGGGCAAAAGCCCGCTGAGGCCTACAATGAGCACATCAGCACCTCGTGATGTCAGGTGGCCCAGCCCACAGCCTGTCGGTCTGTAATTCCAGCACTTAGGGAGTCTAAGGCAGGTGGATCACTTGAGCCCAGGGGTTCCAGACCAGCCCATGCAACATGGCAAAACCCCATCTCTTTAAAAAAAAAA
>PVKV010033042.1:0-19136 GCA_004027835.1 Alouatta palliata
CATATTGTTAGTTTTTCTTGGAGTGTATATAGTCAAAGTCTGAAGGAAAATAAGCAAGACAAAATATCGTTGCTTTATGGTAAAGAGACTGTAACTCCCCTGACCCCATCTAGGCCCCATTTTATTCTAATTTTGCTAATTTATTTTGTGATAACTTTTTTAAGGTCAGCAGACTTACATGAAGATCAGCATTTGCCTTTGTTGCTCACTGCTCTTCTAGGATCATGAGTCACATGGAAGAATAAAATCCCACAGTACGGGCTTATCCAGGCTCAGTAACAATTCCAGATGTACAAGGAACCTGCCTCATTTTAGCCAATTCAACCTCACATAAGAAGAACAAAACAAAGTATTGGTCCAGATAATTCTCTTTTGAAGAAACACCCAGAGCAGTTCAAACACATCCTGGAACTAAGGCAAAGTAGCGAGTATGGCCATATTCTGTGCAAGTCCAAAGTCTTTAGGTCTACATTTGTTCCAGGATGTAGATCTGGCAGCTAGAGCCCCAGGAAACACTCACTGCCTTGATGGTAATGGTGGTTAGCTGTGCACATGGAGACCTCTCCTGTACACTGCAGCACGTGGACCTGCATGTTAAGCTCACTTTGCCAGCCACGTGGAATCAGCATCCACCAGACAATTAAGTCGACTAACTGTTCATCAGTGAGTCAATCGTTAAATTATGTTTCCTTCTTTTCCTCATTGCAAACAGACATCCCAGGCATGCCATTCTTGCATGTGACACCAAGAAACCACCACCAGATATCCAGAAGATCCAAGAGAGAATACTTTTTAACATATTTGAAAGCAACAATGTGCCTCATTCAACTCTAAAGTTAATTTTTCAAATGATTTGGCCTATAAGTCAACCTTCTCCCCATTTATCTTAAAGTGACTACATTTCAGACAAACTTTTCAGCTCATCTTTGGAGAATGTATCTCTCCAGTTCAAACATGTTCTATGAATATTTATATGTAACCACCTAAAAACCTATCGTCTCTAGCTACTATGCTGAAGGAAAAAACCCTACTTTAATTAAAGCAATAATGCTAAGTTGGATGAACAAAACAGTATCTACTTCCAGACTTCAATAATTATTTATATACATGCCATCCAAAATGAAAACTAAATGAGAAATGGTTAAAATGAGTTTTATTATTGTGTCTAACTAGTCACGCCCTTGCAGTGAAGCCATTATTTAAATATTTTTAAACTCTGATTATCAAACAGTAGATAAATAATTCAACACTTTTTCTAAAAATTTTTGTTTTCACTTCTAAATAGGTTGCCATTGCCACCATTAACATGTTTCAAAAAGAAAATAGGATTCATAGTCATTCAAAGTGACTAACGGGGAGAAATAACCTGGGAAAACAAATTATAACTTTAACTCAGGGCTCTCAATCTTGGTACTATTGACACATGGGGCCAGACGATTCTTTGTTGTTGGGAGGAGGGGGTCTGCTCTGCATGTAGGATGTTCAGCGGCATCCCTGGTCTCTGTCCACAAGACACCACATGCCAATACTTATTTCCTACCAGCTGGTGACAACCAAAACCATCTCCAGACATTGTCAAACATCTCCTGGAAAATAAAATAATCCTCAGTTGAGAAATATTATTTTAACTTAAGGAATACAGCAACCTTGTTGAATTTTCAGATGTAACTCAACTCTCCTTTGGCCCTCTAGGGGTTTTGTGGTTTGCAAACCCATAGAATGACTGTCACCACTGAGCTTCCTAAGACCACATTTTAGGAATCACCTAAGTATTAGTAGGTTTCATGTAAAGCAAGGCCATGACAAGGCTTCACAGGAATTGAAATAATGGCAGTATTAACTGGCCACTGATTTTCAAGAGACTGAAGATATAATTCGGAAGGCTGAAGCCAATGACCAGAATTATTATGAGGCATACCTGAGAAAGCCATGATGCCCAAAACTGTGGATAAGCAAGCTGTAGTCCTGGCCTAAGAAACTATAAAACATATGGCCACCTATTAGCCTAACTTGCTGGAGTACAGGACATCTGAGTTATCAGAGGTCTACCAAGAGAACGTATCCAACACGAATCCAGAAGTCACCTGTAGTTTCAGAATAATCTCAACAGGGTGAGAAACCTTGTATGTTTTTTTTTTTCTTCCCCAGAGGAAATAAGTATTAATATCACAACATGAGTAGGAATAAAGAACACCTTCTTGGACCACAAAGTCACCTTTGACTCCCTCCATCTTCCATATCCCTCACGTCACATCAACTGCCCAGTTCTTCCAATTCCATCTCCTGTGCAGCGCCTGAATGAGCCCACTCCTTTCCAACACACCTTTCACTGCTGGACTATTACAAAAGCCTCCTAATCAGTCACTTACCTTCTACTTTGGCCCCTTCCACCAGACATAAAGCAATCTTTCTAAAACATGAATCTGATTACCTTTCTCCAGCTTGCATTCTTTCACCGGCTTCCCAATGTGCTTAGAATAAATTACAGACTCCCGCAAGCTTCTGTGTTATCAGGACTATGACTTAACATAAGGAGTCAGGGATGTGGAGCACAGAACACAATGTCACGTGCAATGAAATCACACTTATGCAGGGTTTAGTACTACAGGAGTTTATAAAATCCGAATCATTGATAGCACAAATTGCATTTAAAAATTCCCTTAACTTCTAGAATCTGGACTTTGGGGAGCCAAAAGCCAAGAAACTCCTTTAAGATTCTCTTTGCATTTCTATTGCACCCTTCCTTTTCCTAAGACAGTGAAAGGGAGTTAGGCCAAGGTTATTTTAAATCTAGCAGGATTATGAGTTGGGGAAGAATAGTATAATTAACAAAATTTCACTTTTTATAAAGAGTTTTTGTCACACTGGTGGAGTCTAACTGCACTTACTATGTGACTCCGGTATATAAAACACAACTCCAACTATGCTCAAAATATGCATACACATAGGCGTTATATTTCCATGGTGAGGAGGAGGGGATTGCTACACACAGTGAAATATGCAAGGCAAATGAACTAGAAAGAAATACAGCCATATGTGAACAGGAATATCTCTGGATGGTGAGATTAGAGATGATTAATTTGATTCTCAATACTTTCATGTATGTTCCACTATCAACAATGGAATTTTAAAAACTCTAAATGGTTACTTTAAGTCTTTATATTTTAATATATAGACTATATATGGGACACATGGCAAAGGTAACATTAAATTAAATTAAAGGTAACATTAAATTAAATTTTAGAATGAAAAGATTTATCACCTGCCCTGATTATTCTCAGTTTGCAGATCTTTATGCTCAGATAACAGCCCCAGAATGGAAACTGTTGTCATTTGATGCTTTCCCAAAGTCATCCCAAAAATCAATCATCTCTAAGGTTTTCAACACATGCACATGTAGATACACAAAACTGAGGGCATAAAAATGTCCAGTGAATCTGTGAAGTGTTTACAGTTGAATATTAGTGTCTCTGTGCCACTTGGTGGAATGGTGACCTATCATAAACGTAAACAAAGAGAGAAAAACAGTTTTGAAGTATGGCAGCCTTATAACAATCAGTGAAAAGCTTTTTCTGCCAGCACTTGCAAATAGAAGATTCCAAGAATATTAAAAGCTTCAAATTCAAATCTTCATTCAACACACACTATTGAGTCTCTTTCTGTGTGTTAGTGACATATGAGTAATGACTTTCTTTTTACAGTGAAGAATATCCTTTTCAGTATGGGTATAACATGATGAATGTAATTAGATACTGGCTTGCTAAATATTACACACTCTCTCCTCTACTTACCCAGAAGCTGCAGTATGAGTCTTGGTTAGGGCATGAAATGAACATCTGTGTGGGGCCCCAACTGCTCTGTCACCGCCCAATGCATCTCTTTTGAGTGCTGGGCTCAAAAGTAAGAACACAAGCTACATTGACTTTATTGCCCAGTTGTTATAGAAATGTAAGAGTTTAAACATAGACTGCCTATGGAGTGATTACCTGTATTCTACAATTGTCAAATCATTTACATTCAAATGAAAATGTCTCTTGCCGTCACCCAATTTATTTTATATCAGTTTCAAAAGGTGAATATTGTCTCCTGCCTTGGAATAGCAAGCCCAGTTGCAATCATTATAGGAGCCTTTGTAAGCTCCCTTTATTACACACAGTATGTCTTCCTATTAGAGTGAAGCAGGGTAGGGTGGGGTGGGGATGTCTCATTCTACTCCCTGGCCTTCTAGCATTATGACAATATGATGACTGGGAGGACAGACAGAGACATAGAGGGGAGAAAAAACAGTGTCTCACCACCTGTAGTCCCAGATGGCATTGGAAGACACTTCACTGTAAACCCATAAAGGCTTAAAAAAACACATAAAGAAATGCACTAATTAAAAGGAAAAAAATCTACATCCAGCCATACGTAGTTATGGTACAGATTATTACATACACAGTCAACTGTGACTTCTGAAATATAACTGAGTCAAACTCCAGCAAAACACAGATGACAAAATAAAAAGCTCTTCTGTTCCTCCTTCCACTGAGAGTACAATGGAATTCATACAGATTTATTAATTCAAAGAGTTTTTCCATTTTGCTCAACCTGACATTCAGAGGAGAATTTCTGAGTTGTCATCATCCATCACCATGATGACTACAATTTACTGCAGGACGGTGCTAAGTGCTCACATACATTATTTAATTCAGTCCCCACCACTCTCTGAAATGGGAACTATCATTACCTCTGTCAGAGAGAACAGAAATGGAAGCACAGACAAGCTGAGAAAGTTGACCCAAGTTCACACAGCTTAGTAAGAGACAGAAATTGGATTTGAACTAGAATCCAATTGAATTCCAGTTGAATTCCAATGCTGGATTCCAATGTCCAGTTGAATTCCAGTTCCAATGTCCAGGTGAATTCCAACTCCAGTTCAATTCCCATATACAAGCTCTTCCACACTTTTGTGAAAAGTCATGTTATTTAACAAAGAAATAATCTTTCTTCAGGTTTTATTTCCATTTCTCCTCAAATCTTGGCTATATCTTGAGTTCACTGAGAACTCAGAAAGCTCTTGTGTCAGATATTAGTGCTGTCTACATACGCATAAAGGTGTGTGCCTCCTTACTAACCATTCCAGATATCAGTTTCCTAATAAAAATGTAATCCCCTAATGTCATCAAGTCTGCCACGGGGAAAGAGAAATTAAGTTTCAAAAGTGCTAAATTTGAAAAAAAAAAAAAAAATTCCCTCAATATCACCAAGGAAATTCTGGACCATATATTGAGAAAATTTTGTTCTTCTTAATCAGAAGTCAGAAAACTTGCATCCATCTCAAAGCCCCTTTGCCTCTGATGCAGTTTACTGTCTCTTAAACTACCTATGACACTGAACTGGCAAGGATCTGCTCCGTTTGTGTTTTCTAGCAAGGATCTTTTCCATTCGGCCTCCCAAAGGGCTTAATGTTGGAAATGAGGTAAAGTCTGGTGTCAGTTTTCAAAGTGTCTCAGATTAAAAGGAACCAAATTCTATATGCCAAACCATCATTCTATATGTCAAACCATCATTAAACAATATACACAGAACAATATACATGTTTTAGGTGCTTTTCAATTCTAAACCTTATGTAAGTAAAATGTTACGGAATATAAGAGGTTAATGGAGTAAGACAACATCAAAAGGGAAAATCTTTTAGTGCAAACTTCTTATTCCAGGAGGTGGGGAGTTAGGGGAGGGGGGAATTGAAGAAGGGCCACCTAAAGGATATTTATTGTGCTCCACATCAAACATAGAATATATCGTGAGATATCAAAACAGAGACACTGGGCCAGACATGGTAGCTCATGCCTGTGATCCCAGCACTTTGAAAGGCCAAGGTGGGCAGATCATTTAAGGTCAGAAGTTCGAGACCTGCTTGGCCAACATGGTGAAACCCCATCTCCACTAAAAATACAAAAATTTGTCAGGCATGATGGCAGGCACCTGTAATCCCAGTTACTCGGGAGGCTGAGGCAGGAGAATCACTTGAACCCATGAGGCAGGGGTGGCAGTGAGCCACAATAGCTCCACTGCCATTCGATCTGTGGTGACACAGCAAGACACTATCTCAAAAAAAAAAAAAAAAAGACAAAATAGCAAAAATGATGAAAATGAGGATAAGGAAAACAATATCATTGGCTAATATTTATGGAATGTCTACTACATGCCAAGTATTGGGCTAAGAACTTGACACATGTCCCCTACCTGGAATCCCTGCAACGTCCCTAGGAAGTAGGTACTATTCTTTTCCCAATTTAAAGATAAGAAAATGGAGGTAGAGGCAGGCTAAGTGTCTTACCCAAGGAGATACAGTAAGTGTGGCACTGGGATTCAAACTCAGAGCCAGTGGTGATACTGCCTCCCAGATAGGCAAACAGAAAATTTGCTTTTGAGGCCAGGTGCTGCACCTCACACCTTAATCCCAGCATATTGGGAGACTGAGGTGGGAGGATCACTTGAGCCCAGAAGTTCGAGACCAGCCTGGGCAAAACGGTGAGACCCCCATCTCTATTAAGAAAAAAAAAAAAAAAAAACCACGAAAACTTGTCTTTGAATTAAGAGGGGTGGAAGACATTGTCCTCTATTCTGTACACACAACAGCAAGCAACATGGAAAGCCACAGGAAGCTACTTATTTAGGGAGCCAGAAGTAATTATTGCCCACATGAACACCATTCTCTGTTAAAGCAGTCAGTAAGCTGAATCCCCAGCAACTGGAGAATTGACAACATTATGAAAGTTTAAATGAATTTTTTGTTTGTTTCCTTTAAAATCTTTACTTGACTGCATTCTAAGCTGAGCTTTGTCTGGTAGCAATGAAACTGGCTCCCAAGTTTAGAGCCAAGTCCAATAAAAATCGAACCACCTTGCATGATGACCCCCAGTGAAGTGATAGCATGAAAACTTTGGTTTAAATCTTGAGTCTGCTACTGAATAATAGCCAGATGATACTGGGAAGGTCATTTATATTCTAGGACTGTAATTTTCTCATCTATCAAATGAGCATAACAATACCTTCTTTAGAGGGTCATTGTTAATTGAAATAATGTATGTGAAATGGTTTGCACAATGTCTGGTATAATTACCAATGAATCATTAAGTGTGCACACAGAAAATAATTTGTGGTTTAATGTTAATTTAATATGCTAGGACTTTAAAAGGATGTGGAAGTCACACGAAGGAAAAAAATCACGAACTTTATCATGTGTTCCTTGGGGGAATGAGCCTTAATGCTGAAAATAACAATTTGTATTAAGAAGATGGAATGAGGTGATGATCACAATTAACTGATTTGGGATTTTGGCTCAAAATCACTTTAAAACCCTTCCTTTTTGGCTCTAGTGGATGTTAAAGTTCTCTTTATGAATATCACTGTTGATTTTTAATAAGGACATGATGGACCAAATATCAATATTCCAGTACAGTAACAAAACTTCCTGCATTTGCTATTCAGAGAACACCTAATGATGTGGTAAAATGCTGCTATTTTAACAGTCCTGTATGACTGTTTAAAAAAATCCAGTTGCTCTGTTCTCCAGCACAATGTATAAGCACTAAGATTCCAGTTACTAGTAACCAAACTGTAACACTGACTGAACAAATGAATTCTTTAGACCAGCTCTTCTGAAATGTTAATATGCATCTCAATTACCTAGGGATTTGGATAAAATGCTGATTCTGATTGAGTAGGACTGAGATGAGTCCTTATATCTGGCATTTCTAACAAGCCCCCAGGTGATGCTAATGCTGTTGGTCCCTGGACCATACCTTGGAGGAGCAAGGCTATAGAACACAAGTTCTCTCCCTCTCTCTCTCTCTCTCTCTTAATCTGGCTTTGACTTGTTCAACCATTCACAAGCCACCTTTTGCCCTCATATCTCAGAAGAAGTTTCTGGCCAATATCAAAACCAAGTGAAATAAGTGCAAAGCTAAATATTGTGCCTGACTAAATCTGAGGGTTTTCTTGCCCTGTATTTTGACATACCCACATGAGCATAAAGTAATACACAATAAATACTAGAAATCAAACTAGCACATATTCACACCTCCTTTCCTTACGGATTAATGATAGTTGCTTCCTTTTTATGGGCTTCATGCCAGCTCCTTTTGTACATTTAAAGCCAACAACTGCCACGTAAGTCCTATTTTTACTCCTAGGGAAAGGAAAGGGAAGGGAAAACTCAGTCAGACTAAATAACTTCACCAACATCACCCAGATAGGAAGTACAGAGTCTGACTCCGAAGTCCATGTACTTAACCACTGTGTTATGAAGTACAGTTACCCCAGAACTACCAGTTCTGTTTCTGGAGGAAAAAGAAAAGGGACATGAAAATGAGACAGGAATAATACAGGGTAGGTACAAGAGAACAGAAAATTCCAGGCACTAATTTCACATAACTAGCAAACGGAAATTATTGAAATAGCTACAAAAGCTATGAGTTGAAAAGACCCTGAAAAAAAGGCTATGGACTAAGCTGGCTAAGACTGACTGGACCCAACATGGTGCTGCATTTGACCTAGGTTTCACCTAGAACCTCACTATATGCTCATTAACATACTAAACCACACACTCATCAGTGCCAGGACAGCTCCAGAAACACCTATATTCGGTATAAAAATGGGTGGCAACATAGTTCAGAGAAATCTCCACCTTTTTCCAGGAATTTTCATGAATGTTCCACGATTTCTTTGAAGATACCCATAAAGATGGAAACCCCAAACCCCACTGCGTGACTTTCTCCTGAGTACACCTGTACTCTCCTTTCATATGTATTTTTCACTTTGCAACAAATCTCCCTACTTTCACTATTTTCTGCCTTATCCTTGAATTCCTTCTTGCAATGGGGCCAAGAGCCTGGACACTGGCTGGGATTGAAGTCCTACCAGCGTTTGGGGACCTTCCCCAGCCCACTGGCATCAAAACCACTCTCTGTGTCATAGTGATATTGCCCTGGGTTCTACGTTTCTCATCCCCCAGTCTCCAAATGAGCAGATGGCAAAGGTTTCCAGAGTTTGGTTACAATCTCTTCATGTGCTAAATCAAGATCATAGTTTATGACCCACCCAGAACCATACTGACAAGACACAAATTACAACTTGCCCACATGGAAACTACTCAACTATTCAATCTACTTGGTATTTACAAAATGATGCAGCTATGCCAATTGTTACATGTTGTGGGGCAAATACAAAAACGAGAATGTGTAATTTCTGTCTCTAAGAAAGACCAACACTTTGGTGAGGTAAAAGTTCATTGACTTATTGATTCATGCATTCCACAAATATTCCCTAAGTGACTGTCTCATGTCATGCATTCTCTAAGGCACTAACTCCATGAAGGCAAAGATGGCAAATGGGCTTCACTTTCTCCGAGTATATAGTGGAAAAGGAGAGACAGACATTAAATGCATAATTATGCAAATAATCACAACAGTCGTGGGCGCTACAATGGTCAAGTACAAGATGTTCTGTGAAACTTAACCTTGTCTAGGGGCACAGACAATACATCCTAGGAAACTCAGACAAGTTTGAGGTAAACAAACATGGACATTTATTAACCTTTTATGGGAAGGTCTGTTACACAAGGTGATGGTCCTCTGACAACTCTGAAATCAATGCGTTCACTGGAAACAAAGAGTATTATTGTCTTCTGGAAAAGTTTCCAGATCTCATTAGAGAAAAATGGGCCCGATTTTTGTTCTTAACATATGATTACTTCAAACCGTGGTTAAACTCACAGAAAGCTGTAATGTCAGAAAGTTTTCTGACATCTGTCTTCTAATGATTCTTTTCACTTGCAGATTAAACAAATTCTGCTATAATGAAATGAGATGAACAGGGAACATCATCTCCATGGGAGGCTACCATGTCTCATCTTCCATAATAAGCTATTATGATACTTTGAACCCATATCATAATGCTAAAGGACCAATTATTACTAGAATCTTAATTCTGGGAACAAGATTGGTAGGAAAAAATGCATCAAGTTCAAGCAAAAATACACTCATCAAACTGACACCTCACAGGCACATGAAACAAAACACTAAACTACACCTCAGGATTCCAAGATGAATACTAATTTTCTGAAGTAAATTAGGTACCCATCAGGACACAGGATCATCTTTCCTGACATGAATTTAGAGCTCTAAACAATAAAAAACAAATTGAAAAGCCCCACTGTATATTCTTACACATATTTGCTCACAGGATGGTACACAACTAGATTAACTGTGAGTATATATCCCCTGGGGGTAGAATTAGCCTTTTTGGATCCCTAGTCCAGAATCAAAATGAGTAGGGCGAAAAGCAAATGTCAAGCAATACCCCCATTATCATACGTAAATTACAGAACGAATGATTTCCTGTCAACAAAATGAATTCTGTATGTTGTTTTGGAAGTGGCACCTTATTAAACACACAAGTCATTCTCATAATTAAACAAGCGCAAATGTGCAGGAAAGAAGCCATTTAAAATGGCATCTTGGTTTTCAGAGGGAAAAAAGAGACTGAAAATTAACATTCTGAAATATAGGGTCCAAATAAACCACAGCAACATATGAATAACCCTCAAGCCCTGCTGCATAATGGTTAAAGTCTGAGACTTTAGTCAAGATGTTTGCATTCGAATCCTGGCTTTACTTCTTCCAAGCCAGATACCTTGAGCAAGCCACTTCTCATTTCTAAGCCTCAGTTTCCTCATTTGAAAACAGTGGATGATAAACTTACTGTGATGGGAAGCACATAAAGTTCATACCATGACACCTGGCACTAGTAAGGGTTACCTGTTTTTAGTATTCTTAAAATCATCTCTTTATTATTGCTGCCAAGAAAAAAAAAAAAAAAACAGAGGAATTACCAAGAATTCTAACAAGCTCAGGAGGGAGGCTAAAGTGGAACAAATCACAAGGTGAATGAAAGGAGAAAAAATAAAAATAATCAGAAGATTGGGTACCCTCTGCGCCTTCTCTCCCTCAATTAAGAAGTCAGACCTACTCAGTCCATGGAGAAACCAAATTGTTTACATATGACATTCAAATGAGCAGACTATCCTGGGTTTAAATGAAAATGCACTCGTCTAAATTAGGGATCAGCAAACTTTTTCTATGAAATGTCAGACAGTAATTATTTCAGGCTTTGCAGACCATATGGTCTCTGTAGCAACCACTTGATTCTGCCACTTCGTGTCAAAGCAGCTATGGACAATACACAGCCAAATGGCCACGGCTGTGTTCCAGTAAAACTTTATTGAAACAGGTGTGGTCTACCAACCACTGATCTAAAAGGAAGTTTGAGAGGTCAGTATGGTAGATACGTTTGTTTGCTTGTATGTCCTAATGACATTTCTCTTTTTTATTGTATCAATTTAAGTTGTGCAATGGATACTAATGTACATATCAGTTGTACTAATTATTACAGTCAAGCAAATTAACATAGCCATCATCCCACACAGTTACCTTTCTCTTTTTTTGTGTCAAAAGTACCTAAAATCTCCTCTTAGCAAATTTCTGGTATAAGATATTATTAACTTTAGTCCTCATGCTATACATTAGATTTCTAGACTTATTTACCGTGCATAACTACAACTTTACACATTGTGATCCATATCTCTCCATTCTTCCCCTACTCCCTGCCCCTGGTAACCACCCTTCTACCAGTAGGCAGGTTTTTGTTCGTTGTTTTCCTAACCAACAGTTCTGTCCACTTCCTGAAGTTCCACCTTCAGTTGTGAGCCAGGGGCTGGATGGTGGAGCAGCGGCAGATACTGGAGGAGCAGAGAAGACCCTGTTTCAAAGGAGGTGCACCTACCTGTGCCTAGCACATACTGGGAGCTCAGTACCTATGTCCATGATGTTTTATGTCTTGAAAAGACGACTAAAGGGTGACAAAGTGAGATTGAAAGGATATACAAATATAAATTTAACATAGTAAAATCTCAACATGTGTGAAGTCTGGGAAGTGGAAATGCAAATGTTGGTTATCTGTGCTTCTGAGGCTACCGGGGTTTTTAATTTCCATATTGCTGCAAATGGATCCTTATGTATATTTAGCAGAAACATCACAGTATTGGTCAATTGCTACAAAAATGTCTAAACTCTTATTCTCATTTTCTGTTCTTACCTTCTTGTGGACTGATAATGGTTTGACCGTGGCACCAGTTCACAGACCACACTTTGAACAATACTTATACTATTTTTCCTTATGTTTGAGATATAGCACAATTAACATCTTAAAAATAATAATATCAGAATGGAGGAGAGGAGTCAAATATGGGATCCTAAAATTCAGAGGTCATGAAGCCAACTGCAGAAACGCCAAACTAAAGGGCTTTGTGTCTTTACAGAATACTTCATTCAAGAGGTATCTATTGAGGGCCCACTAGGTATCCATTCCTGTGCCAGGGTTCAGGACAGTGAACAAGCCACAGTGCCAGCCCTTGGGGAGCTTTCAGTTAGTTGGGAACTTTTCAGCCTTGACACTGCTGACATTTTGGGCTGCATTGTTCTTTCCTGTCAAGATTCTTTGTGCACTATAGAGGATGTTTAGCAGTATCTTTGACCTAAACCCACTAGGGTTGGTGATGACCCTAAAAGTTGTGATGACCAAACATGTCTCCAGACACTGCCAAACATCCCCTATGGATCAAAATCAACCCCACTGTGAACCACTGACCTACAACAAAGGAATGATAGTTACAGTTAGTAACAACCATAACATGTCAAGTCATGTTGATGGATAGGGCTTTAACCCAAAAATGTGAAATCCTCATGAAGAAATAATGTCCATTAGAAAACATATATCTCAACTAAGTGATATTTATGATCATTAGAAAATGGTAAGCTACATTCACACTGCTCCATGCCATTGCAACAGTTCCCAACTACTATTGCAATGGGCTTCAGAGCTGAACAAATTGTCACCTATGATATTTCATGGAATGTGCATAACAGCTTCACCAAGAAATTATTACAGTATGTATTGCATGAAAAAGTAAACAAGAGGTCCAGAAAAAAATAAGCCAGTTGCATAACGTGGGCCAGGTAGACACTATATTACTGTCTCTGAGCCTAATAACGTCATTACTACCACCAATAACAACAAAGGCTAACAGTGCTCATTCAGAGAACATGTATATGTATAAGCTAATGTTCTCAGATCATAGTCTCATTTACTGCTCATAACAACCCTATGAGGCAGCTTCTGATATTGCCACATTTTACAGATGAAAAAACTCAGGCCAAGATAAATTAAATAACTTATCCAAGGTCCCACCACTATTAAGCTGCAAGGGCAGGGGGGAATCTCAACTCTACCACACCAGTGGTTTCTCATTCCAGTTTCTGTAGAGAAAAACAGTCCATCCTCACTAGTAATAGATTCCATATTTTCAAATTTGCCTACTCATTGAATTTTATTTGAAACCTCACAATCAATACTCATGGCACTTTCACGGTCATTTACGGGCATGTGCAGAAAGTGAAAAATTGTAGTTGACCAATGAGTATGTTTCCAGTGGAGATCAAACAAGACCATGCCCAGTTCTCACGTTTCAGCTCTCATACTGTGAACAAATGTGCTTCTTACAGTCCATAGTGCCATTCTTTCACATTTTTGTGCTTTTTGTTGGTAATTTCTCTGTTTAAAATGACCTCCAATTGGAGTACTACAGTCTGTATAGTGGTTCTAAGTGCAAGAAGGCTGTGTATGGCGTATATTTTTGCCTCCAAGCAACAACTTCCCTAAACCATTAAAAAAAAAAAATTCAAACACCTTCCACTGGTCATTGAAAAAGTGAGATAACTCCACCCAAAACTCTAGCCAGAAGTCTACCTGCTGACGCAGAAGAGACTTTGAGTACTAATCATAGATGCATTGACTTACGCTATCAATCTAGAGCAAGGTTTCACCTTTGACTCCCAGTCACTCTCAGCAAATTTCCTACCTCTTTAAAACTTAGCAGCCATACAGAGAAAATGGTGTGCTGCATTTGCTTCATTCAGGCATGAGCCTCTTGGCTATGAGTTTGGTGTTAATGAATTCACAATAATGTATGTCCAGAAAAAGAAAGAGGAAATTGGCTGATCTGAGGCCAAGCCTCAGATTGCTTAAGTAACATCTATAGTGCATGAGGAGGCTATGAAAAAGATGGAAAACAGGCTGAATTTTTCGATTTGTGAGATGAAAAATGAAAATACACAGTGAACGGCACTGCTGTAAAGGATCACGACATTCTCAGTGACATCTTATTATAAAGAAATACTGCATATGTGATTTGAAAGACAGGAACATTGAAGTGTCATTAAACAGAAACACAAGTAAAATACAATTACGTATTGATCAATTAATGAAAATGTGACCAGAAGTTCGTAGGAACCCAATCCTGTATTTCCCTTAGGAGATCAGTATTTGCTAACTAAGTGTTCATAGTGACTTTATAGAACATAACTCGTAACTACACACACACACACACACACACACACACACACACACACACAAAGGAACTGACAGCATGTGATCACTCTTAGAACATTTCCTGGGCTGTTCCTCAAATTCCTATATTTCAACAGTGGAGCCCAGAAATCTGAATGTTTTAAAAGCTCCTCATCCACAGACCCATGTTTATGAACCACTGTGATACATCAACAAAACCAACAAAAATCTTTAAAAGACGATTCTTCCTACTTTTCATAAATTTGACTAGTATGCCATAGAATACTTACAGTTACACAGGGCTCATACTGTGAAATTATTTAGCCTATATCCTTGTTTCTAGGCAACACCTTTTTTAAACCATTAAGGAAAAAAAAATTCAAACACTTTCCATATGGTCACTAAAAAAGTAACTAAATCCACCCAGAATTCTAGCCAGAAGTCTACCTGCTGAGTCAGGAGGCTTTCAGTACTAATCACAGATACACTGACTCCTGTTGATCAATCCAGAGCAGGGGTTCACCATCAACTCCCTATCACTCTCAGCAAATTTCCTACCTCTTTAAAACTTTCCACATTCGTGTATGTGCATTCATAACGTACTAATCCTAGTAACCAAGGCATTGTACAAAGAGCATTAAAAGATTATCAGAGATACTATAAATAGTGATTTGGAAATATACTTTCTTAAGAGAATGATGACAAGACTCCTGCTCAGGATAGATTTTATTATGGTCATCCCCAGATGCACAACAATCTTTCTATATAGAATTCCCCAAAGGCTATTCAGCTGAACACAAGTCAAACAGAATGCTTTGAGTAGGAAAAATTTTTAGGCATGTGAGTTTGGAAAATGCTGCATATATAAAACCTTACAGATATTAAATCACACATCAGCATAGTAAAAGGTCTGAGAAGTCCTGAAAGTAAGATAGGAACAAAACATGTCTAAAACATGTTTCAATTAGCAATTTCCAGACTGATTTGACCATGGATTTCCTTTAAACACCTATAAATTCCAGAAAACAATGCTGAGGAATGTTATTTTAATATCCTGGTGGTGGAGGCCGTAGAAAAAGATGAAACAATCTCCCACTCCACTCATGGCCATTTCTACATTCTGATGAAAATTCCTCACCCTTTCTCCACTGCAAGGATTCATCACAGATCAATCACTGAGAAAGCTTTGGACTCTTCCAGAAATTCAACAGCTGCATCCTTTGCTCATGACCACAGACAAGGGGGAGATGGGCATGACCACTATTAGGGGGAGATGGGCACTGTGCTTCGCTTCCCTTTCCTCCGCGAGAATATCCCTCCCAAACTAGATGAAGCCTTCAGACAGACCTAAAATTATCCCACTGGGAGAGAGGAGCATGAAAAAAACAATGTTCTCCTGCAAGATAAACAGCAGTGTCCTATTTGTTCATAGTGAGTAAAAAGGCCATTCCTTCTGCTCAGAATGAGAACAGAGGGAAAAAAAAAAGTGTTCAAGTTAAAGACATTTTCACTTTCAAAAAGCATTTATCTAAATTATTTGATTCCATTAGAAGGGCTCCCATGAAGAAGGGGCAATGGGCTAGGCCTTGAGGGACAATTCAAAAATAGGAAAATGGGACTAGAGTACGTGGGTATTGGAGGTGGGTGGGCCAGGATGGGAGGGGAGGTTTCAAAATGGTTTCGATAGAATGAACGAATACAGAACAGAGTTTGGTTCATCAGAATTCCATAGTGGCCAATTCCTGGGAGAAAAGCAGCCAGAAGGTAAAACTTAATTATACTTTCCGAGGCCACCAGAGACACTCCCAAATGAGAAGCATGATGTGTGCTTTGCACAGACTGGGGAAGAAAGGGCTGCGTGTGTGGGACAAGTGAGAGAACCAGGAGGAACGCATGTCTTCTCAGGATAAATTCTGTACTCTTAAAGGAGAGACCAATTCAATTATTCTACTCTATTCTATTCTATTCTATTCTATTCTATTCTATTCTATTCTATTCTATTCTATTCTATTCTATTCTATTCTATTCTATTTAGACAAGATCTCATTCTTTCACCTGGGCTGGAGTGCACTGGTGCAGTCATGGCTCACTGCAGCCTCAACCTCCTGGGCTCAAGTGATCCTCCCTCCTCAGCCTCCTGAGTAGCTGGGACTACAGACGCCCACCACCACACTCAGCTAGTATTTGCATTTTTTGTAGAGATGGTGTTTTGCCATGTTGCCCAAGCTGGGATTACAGGTGTGAGCCACTGCACCCAGCCAAGAAGAAACTTGTTTTTTTTAACACCCCCACCTACAGCCAGACATGTATATGGCATAGTGCAAGGGATTTTCATCAAGTTTAGCTATGTACTAACAGTTTGCTCCCTGTGCAACTTTTTCCTCAATTAAACAAAAATTAAATTAGTAACATCAGGTTTCACTGAGAGATAACAGTATAATGTTGAGGTTCAGAGCATGAACTCCAAAGCCAGGCTGCTTGGGTTCTCATCCTAACTCTGTCACTAACAAGCTGTGTGACCTTGGACTAGGTGCATAAACTCTTTTTGCCTCAGTTTTTGCATCAGCAAGATGGGGAGGATAATAGTGTATCTACACCAGAAGGGTTGATGTGAGATTTAAATGAGTGAAAACACTTAATAAGGCACTTAGCATAGTACCTGGCACACAAGGGTTATTAAATAGTTGTGCACTGGAATAGGCTTGTACTGGCTCATGAGAGTCAAGTATTAGCACCTCTTCCCACCTCTATACTCAGAGACATCAGTCATCCCCTACCAGAGCCAGGTGTTAAACATTTACCAGCATACCACGCATATATCATGTATAGGAGGGGACTTAAGTTTGTGTAAAAATGGCATTAAATGATAAAAATTAAAAATATAAACTTTATTTCTCAATGTAATCCCCATCCAGTTCAACACTTTCTTGTTAGTGATGAACCAGCCATTCAGTCCATTCCTAAAGAACTGAAGGTCCTGAAAAATCTAACCATGTCAGTGTCATCTTTTTTACATTATTAACTGAAGAAAAAAATGGGTGTCCCTCACAGACTTTTTAAGATAAAAAAAAACAAAAACAAGTCACAAGGAGCCAAATCAGGACTGTAAAGTTGACTCATGATCTCCCATTGAAACTCTTGCAGAATTGCTCTTGTTTGATGAGAGGAATGAGCAGGAAGGAGCATTGTCATGTGGAGAAGGACTCTTTGGTCAAGTTTTCACAGTCATTTTCCTGCTAATGCTTTGGTTAACTTTCTCAAAGCACTCTCATAATAGGCAGATGTTATCATCTTTGTGTCCTCCAGAAAGTCAACAAACAGAATGCCTTGAAGAGCACAAATAACTGTTATCAAGCCCTTTGCTCTCGACCAGTCTGCTTTTGCTTTGACTAGACCACTTCCACCGCTTCGTAGCCATTGCTTTGATTGTGTTTTGTCTTCAGGATCATACTGATAAAGCCATATTTCATTTCCTGTTACAGTTCTTCAAAGAAATGCTTCATTATCTTGATCCCACTTGTTTAAAATTGCAGTTGAAAGCTCTGCTCTTGTCTGCAGCTAATCTAGTGCAATGGTTTTGGCACCTATCCAGTAGAAAGTTTGCTAAACTTTACTTTTTCAGCCAGAATTGTAGAAGCTGTACCAGTTGAGATGCCTATGGTGTTGGTTATTATTTGCACTGTTAATTGTTGGTCCTCTTCAATTAGGGCACAAACAAGATCAATGTTTTCCCTTGCAAATTGATGTGGATGACCTGCCACTGTGGGCTTCATCTTTAACATCATCTCATCCCTTCTTAAAATGAATTTTCCATTTGTAATCTGCAGATTTCTCTGAGCCACTGCCCTCATAAACTTTTGGTGAAGCATCAACGATCTCACCATAAATTTGATATTTGTTCTTGGTTTGACTTTGGCAGAATTCACATTGCTCTATTAGAAGTTATTTTCAAACTGGTATCTCATCATTCCTAGTATCTGAAACTAGATCCTGTTCAGCCACTTTATAATAAGTTAGCACAAGTTTATTGTAGGGGAAAAATTGAAATCCATGTATAGTTTTATCACATTCTATATTTTCCATGAACTTTTTGAGGACTCCTCATATGTATGCATGTACATATACATGTATGTATGTGCATATGTATATATACACATATATATAACACATATGCCATGAGTATATACATATATACACAAGTGCTTGGCTTCAATATTGCCAACATTAAGGTTTTTTTAATATGACTTGAGGATCCCAGATGGCCGATTAGGAGCAGCTGAGGATTGCAGCTCCCAGTGAAAGCGTGGAGGCCGCTGCAGGTGATCCCCAGGCAAGCAGGGCCAGGAGTGGACCTCAGCAGTCCTACAGTGGAGGGGCCAGACTGTTAGAAGGAAAACTAAGAAACAGAAAGAAATAACTTCATCATCCACAAACTGGACATCCAGTGAGAGACCCCATCTGAAAATCACCAACCACAAAGACCACGTATAGATAAATCCACAAAGATGGGAAGAAACCAGCGCAAAAAGGAGGAAAACACCCGAAACCAGAACACCTCTCCTCCTACAAGGGATCACAACTCCTCACCAGCAAAGGAACAAGGCTGGATGGACAATGAGTGTGATGAAATGACAGAATCAGGCTTCAGAAGGTGGGTAATAAGAAACTTCAGTGAGCTAAAAGAA
>PVKV010033043.1:0-19142 GCA_004027835.1 Alouatta palliata
AAAAAATAAAATAAAATAAAATAAAATAAAATAAAATAAAATAAAATAAAATAAAAATAAAGTTATCCACAAAATGTGTGTGAACAAATCCGATATGTGCATCTTTCTCTATGTAGATTATACTTCACACAAAATACAACCAGGTCAACTATTTTTTTTTTTTTTTTTGAGTTGGAGCTTCACTCTGTCACCAGGCTGGAGTGCAGTGGCACAATTTTGGCTCACTGCAACCTCCGCCTCCCAGGTTCAAGCGATTCTCCTGCCTCAGCCTCCCAAGTAGCTGGAACTACAGGTACACGCCACCATGCCCAGCTAAATTTTGTATTTTTAGTGTAGACCGGGTTTCACCATGTTGGCCAGAATGGTCTCCATCTCTTGACCTCGTGATCCACCTGCCTCGGCCTCCCGAAGTGCTGGGATTACAGGCGTGAGCCACCGCACCCGACAAGGTCAACAATCTTATATCTGCTTTTGAAACTATTCAGAGAGCAAATTTTCAAGCAGCAAACAAAGCTTCAGTTTGTGGTGCTTCTTTAAGGTAATTACATCATCACCTTTGACCAAATCTTCCTGAAGAAGAAGAAATCCTTTCCTTAGTCAGTTTCTGTTCATGAGGAAGGCAAGTCAATAAGTTGGTGGCAACATCACTATCACTGGCACACTGGTAAGTGAACATCAGTCTCATATTGGAACTGTGTAACATGGTGAGCAGAGAAAAAAATAACATCTGCAAGTGCTGAGAAATCTGTTTCCACGCTCTCATGTTAAAATTTGAATACTGTACAGTCTTAACTCTTTATGTTGAACTAGTTTTAGTGTTTTGGAAAGTTGCAAAAACAGTGTAGAGAATTCCCATGTACAGTTCACTCAACTTCTCCCAATGCTAGCATCTTATATAACTTCAGGACAGTGACCAAAACCAGGAAATTAAGATTAGGGCAGTACTAACACACACACACACACACACACACACACACACACACACACTTAGTAATAAAGTTATTAAGAACCTTTTAATGTAGTTGGCAGTCATTTGGATTTTCTTTTCTTGAGGTCTACTTGGATTGTTGACTTATTTTTCTCTTGGATTGTCTATTTTTTTTTTCTAATTGAATTTGTGGTTTCTTGGTGGTCCTCATTCAAGAACTGTTGTTCGGATATTTATGTATCAATTCATTTAGGGTGATAATAATAAACCCATACATGTTAGCACAGTTAATGTATTTGATGAGGAATACAAGGATCAGTGTAGAGGGTAGCACTATTTTGAATTTTTGCAAGTTTCTTTAATGTGCGGCTTGGTGGAGAATAGCTAAATTCTCATACCTGCTTCCTCCTTCAATTTGTTGGGATTTTTTTTTTTTTTTGAGATGGAGTTTTGCTCTCCTTATCCAGGCTGGAGTGCAATGACACGATCTCGGTTCACCGCAACCTCCGCCGCTCGGGTTCAAGCAATTCTCCTGCCTCAGCCTCCCAAGTAGCTGAGACTACAGGCGTGCGCCACCATGCCCAGCTAATTTTTTTGTATTGTTAGTAAAGACAAGGTTTCACCATGTTGACCAGGATGGTCTCGATCTCTTGACCTCGTGATCCACCCGCCTCGGCCTCCCAAAGTGCTGTGATTATAGGTGTGAGCCACCGCGCCTGGCCTGGGGTATGTTTTTTTATTTGGCTTTTATTCAGTGGTGTTGATGTACCAGAGTTTATTCAGCCATTTTCCAGTTGGTAGGCATTTACTTTGTTTCCAGGTTTATGATTTTTTTGTTGTTTTTGCTACCATGAATAATGCTGCAATCAACATTTTTGCATGTTTAAAAAAGGTGAATAGGAAGTGAAGAAATGGAGGTAGTCGGTGGAGACTAACATTTAAAAAAAAACGCGATTCTTCATCTCCTTTGCAAATAACAACAAAAGTTTTATTATGAACCCTCATTTTTCATCTCGTTATGTGTTCACTCTTAATCTCCATTAAGGACATGCTTACTTGTTTGACTATTAGTTGTTACTATCTTCAGCAAAACCTCCTATCTCTTCTCCAGTCTAAATGTGAGGCTCTTCAACTGAAGGAGATAGGAAACCACTCAATTGAACATTCTCTTACAATTCCAAATGGTCCTGTAAAGATAGCTCATTCTTCAGTGGGCAGCACCCTTCGTATCCTTAGGGAATGTACTCAGCGATGCCCATGATGCCCTCCTCTTTGTAGATGACGATGGTTTTTTTGACCAGCCATCAGGACTTAAACGTTACCAGTGGTTGTGATAGGCACTGCTGACCTGTGATACGCTCAGCGTCAGAAAACCTGGAGCCTACTTCCGTGGCATGTCCAACCACCTGTGTGACCACCGAATACCTTGTATCGCTTTGCTTTCTGGGCCAGTTTCCTCATCTATAAAAGGAGGGATTTGGAGTAAGTAATTTTGAAGATTCTTCCTTCTTCATTCTTACTTCAATACCTTGCAATCATGGCATTCATTTGCCAGATGATTGGCAGGGCCACAGCTCCGTGTATGACTGGGGAATGTGGCAAAATTAGCTCGACCGCACTGGGACTTGGCTTATAACTCGCTCATGCAGGGTGCCACTCAGTCCTCTTCCCTGGGGGCGCTCCAGGTTCTCAAGGCTTATCCCAATCAATGAAACCCTTCTCCCAGGCTGGTTTCTTAGGGCCATGGTGTTGGTTGATGGATTAGTTAAGGGCAGAAGCTGATCTGGAAACCCCGGGAGAGAGAGGAGGTGGGAGAAAGATATGGGGCCAAGGAGCCCTAAAAAAGTGACATGAGATTCTCCTGGCTGCCTCACACAGACAACGTCCCTTTCCTGTGCCACCGATGGTGCCCACATTCAAGTCACGCATGAGGACAGGCTGGCTGAATGACAGTGGGCTCCTAGTACAAGCCCCTTAAAATAGCAGAGGTAGGGCTCCACTCCAAAACAGTGACAGTATCAGCAAGTTAATTAAGAGATCTGCCAGGGACGGTGCGGAACCTGGTACATTGCCCATTCAGATCAGCACTGCTCAAGATGAACTGAGCGGGTGTGTGTTTGTCAGGCTGAGCTAAGTCAGGCTGAGAGAACAGCTCCCCGGAGTAGGCTTCATGTCAGATATTCAGAAAACTTCACTTCTCGCCGGTACATATGCTCTCAGATCAGATGACATTTTGATGGAAAACTGTGTAGGATTCCCATGGAAGTATCCAATATCACAGCCGGTTTGCATCATGCCTTTTGATTTTCTTTTAATGCAGCCTATCTAAATTTCATGATGTTTCACTTTGAAACTGATCCTCGTAGGTGGATACTACCCATCGTTAGGTTTTGGATGAAGTAAGGAACGTGCAATTGCCTTCTCGGTGCAGTGATGGTAGGAGAAAGGGAAGGACGTGTAGGGCTGGTGTCTGGGAGGTGAGCGAGTGGGTGGGAAAAGCGGAAAAGGGAGGAGGAAAAAGAAACGGGGGGAAATGGGCCTGTCCTTCACGTGATGTAGACCCTGGCCTGTGTGTGAATGCTAGTCTCTGGGCCAGCTGCTGCCGGAGAATGCGTCATCTTCCCCCATATCCAGGCACTTTTTCCCTGTGGGCTGGAGTCCTAAATGCCCAGCTGCTGGCTGGCTATTTCCTCTCCAAGTCCACTGTCCCTTCACACCCAGTATGCAGAAACCTTCCATTTCCCCCCAACATGCTCTGCCTCTCTGCCCTGTTTCTAGGCTGCCTTTGTCAGTACTGGCGAGGTTGGCGCGGTGTGACCACGGCTGGGGAGTGACCCTGGGCTGTAGCCTCCCTCTTACACTGAGCTGGGCCTCTCTGGGAATACTCCAGACCTTTTAGGGTTGGGAAACAGAGGTGCAGCATTACCATTACCTGTCTGAGCTGCCTGGCAGTGACGCCCGATCACCTCAGAGCATGACATCAGACACATGCAAAGTTATCACGACTTTGGTTTTGACTGGTCATGACAGCAAACTCTTTTCTCAAATGCCCACCTTAAATATAAAAAAAAAAAAAATTAACGTTTTTTCAGTATACACCCACTGCAGCCAAACTCTCTGCATCTACTGCCTCCACTAGCTGACAAATGCCAACCTTTCTCTACCTTTGCGTAGAGACTTTCTTCTGGGTTATTATCATTTAGTAGCTGGGCACGATATACATATAATTAGAGATGGGGTCTCACTCTGTCGCCCAGGCTGCAGTGCAGTGGCACGACCATAGTTCACTGAAGCCTCAGACTCCTGCAGTCAAGCAATCCTTTCACTTCAGCCTCCCAAGTTGTTGGGGTTACAGGTGTGAGCCACTGCGTCTGGCTCTCCCAATATTCTCCTATTGCTTCTCTGGACCATCTTCCACCCTTCTCCATCCTATGCTCTACCCTTGGATGCCAACCTATCTGGGCTACACCAGCAGGTTCCTGTGCTGTGTGGCTTTGGTTGAGTCTGGCCAATGGGGAACACAAGTCAAATATTAGAGGAAGGAATGAGAGTGAGGCTGTGATCTTTAGTCTCGTGGACCCCTTCCTGGGGGGAAACAGGATCCCCCTCAGCCAAAGGTCATACATTCTCAAGTTATCTTCCTCAATGTGACTCTCTCCTCCTAGGGCCCAGTCCCCCTTCTCTACTTTGCCCTTGGATCGAAGGGTGGTAACAGGGCCTTCACTGTTACTAGCCCTGGGTTACTGGATATCAGTATAGTTCTCCCATATTCTATCTCCACCTTTGTCGGTGATCTGATTTGATTGTGCCATTTGCTTGTTGGGAGTCTGAGTGGCGGAGCACTGCACAATAGGAGCAAGAGGAGAACTTGGGAGGGGACTTGGAGGCACTGTTTCTGAGGCTTGCAGTTCCACCTGCTGGCCACCTGTTAGCAGAGGTGTACACCTGCACCAGGGGCCCCTATCAGCAGCTGTACTTTCTAGCTCAAACAAGAAAAGGCAGGGATTGGGATTGGGCCCCTTGGAAGAAGGAGAAGACAGAACAGATGGCCATGAGCGACAGTTCCCCTCTCTTGCCACAGAAGCTGGAGGGGATGCCTCCTTCAGAGGGTAGTGTCCCCCACGTCACCTCTGCTGTACTCAGAGGCCCATAGCAGGAGCCCAGGCATGTGGGCATCTTGCCCCGGCTCCAGGGATTCCAGCTGTGCCAGGGAAGCTCCGTGGGTGGCAGGTGGCTGTCTGGGGAGGCTAGCATGGCAGGAGCAGATCGTTGGCTTCTGGAGAAAGTGGATGCGTGTTGAAGCTGCTGATAGGGGCCCCTGGTGCAGGCACTTTTGCTGTTCCACCTGCTGGCCACCAGTAGCAGAGTGCGTGGCTGTGCTGCCCTGCCAGAACCGTCCTCAGGCCTTGCTAGAGGGGCCCGGTCTGGCCCGTCTTTGGGTCTGTCCTCTTCCCATGGGGCAAGGAATCTGGGGTCAAAGGAACATCCCAACCTGGATCCCCCTATATAGACCACACTCTCATTCCAAGATTCTGCCACTTGCAAAGCCTGTGCAGGCCTCTTTCCCAGGTGTGCACTCCCAGGCCCTGCCGAAGAGTAACCAAGGGAAGGTGCTGGGAGGGGAGACGTGGAGGAGCTTGGATGTTATGACAGAAGTGTCCACTTGCACACACCCAAGGCCTGTGGCGGTATGGGATGGAGCAGGGGGGTGGGCTGTAAGCTGAGGCCTGTTCTCTCTGTGCTGCCCCATTTAAGCACAGAATGCAAGGAGTCTGCATTCCAAATGCAAGTCAGCTACCAAGTTGTTATGAAGGTGTGTTCATCAAGGTTGGGTGTTGGGGCATATTCATTTCAGTTAGCTGGTCTTGTAAATTTTTGATCCGTAGACACACCATGTACTATGTAAGCCTTCATTTGGATCTGTGCCTCAGGCCTGCAAACAGCCTGGGTGGGAGTCTTCAGAGGAGCCCTGATTGCTCCTGTTCAATAGCGGGCAGCCTGACCCCTTTCTAAAGATTTCCTCATTAACCCTTGCAGTGAACTCAGCCTTCTGATGAGGTTCTCTTCCTTAAGTGCAGCTCCATTAGGAAACAGGTGACTTAGGAAGACCTTTCTAACAATGGAGTGAAGGCAATTATAGGGCCGAGCTTGCAGTCAGAATCCCAGTCGAGTGGCTTGTACTTTCTAGATCAAACAAGAAAAGGCAGGGATTGGGCCCCTTGGAGGAAGAAGACAGAACAGATAGCCATGAGCGACAGTTCCCCTCGCTTGCCACAGAATCTGGAGGGGATGCTTCCTGCAGAGGGCAGTGTGCCCCACGTCACCTCTGTTGTACTTAGAGGCCCACAGCAGGAGCCCAGGCATGTGGGCATCTTGCCCAGGCTCCAGGGATTCCAGCTGTGCCAGGGAAGCTCAGTGGCAGGCGGCTCTCTGGGGAGGCTAGCGCAGAAGGAGCAGATCCTTGGCTTCTGGAGTGGATGGATGTGTGTCGAAGCTGCTGATAGGGGCCCCTGGTACAGGCAGTTTTGGGGGTGACTCTGGCCTGCCCATTGGCTTGAGGAGGCTACCCCAGACTGCTGCAAAAAAAAAAAAAAAAAAAAAGAGAGAAGAAGGAAGGAAATGAGAGGGAGCCTGGACATGAGCAGGTTAGAGCTGTGGCTGGGCTGGATGGGATTGTCCCAACTGGCACCGAACCTGCTGTCTTGCTCTTCTGACATGGATGCTCCTTCTGACTCGTAGGAGAGCATGGGTCTCTTTTCCTAGTGTTCTGTGCCTGAGGGGATGGGCACTTTACCTTGTGACAAGCCCCTTCGCTGCTTTCTTCCTCCTCCAGTAATGTATAGATGACAAGTGCCAGCAAAGGCAGAGTCCTGCTGTCTGCTGGAGCCATTTTCCAGCCACATCCTCCTGCTCCAGATCACCATCACCAGGAAGCTGCCTGACTGTCTAACTGCAGGCCTTGACTGGCCATTGGAGTGAGGTCTGCATTGTCTCACTGTGTCCAAGGCAAGCAAAGTCCAGGTAACCAGTTCCTGGGCATAAACTGGGAGGAAGAGATGGGGAGGTGGTAGCTGCTTCTGGTGACACATGCTCGAGGCCCAGATGTGTCCACCCTCCCCCTGCACCATGAGCTTGGCTGGAGAGGGGACCCGGTGAGGACACCGATGCAGGGCCTGAGTGGGGAGGCAGGGAGATGCCTTGGGAGCAAAGTCCACCATGCAGGGAGGCTGGGCGTGTGTTAGGGCCCTGACACCTGGAAGGGAATTGCTTCAAGGAGACCTGGAGGGTTCTGGCAAGAACATGGCTGGAAGAAACTGGTCCTGAACTCAGTGTCTGAGCTATACCCGGCACCCTCAGCTCAGTGTACCTCTGGTCTGAAACCACCATTCAAAACCGGGGGCTCAGTTTCTGCACGACCCATACTGCCACCTCACCTGCTCATGCCTCTGAGGCTCTGGGGGTCAGGCTGGAAAGCCTGGCTTTTGGCCAGTGAGGGTGAGGGCATAACGGCACCGTGGGGGCAGGGAGGTGGTTCCCTGACCCCTGCACATCCCTGTCCTTGGGTCCTAAGTGCCTCTGGCACCAGGCTCTTCCTCTTGGGTACCTGGAGGGCAGAGGGGGCCGGCCTGGTCCTGGGAGGGGCACTTTGAGAGCCACATTGTATGCGTGAACTTCAGCATGTGAAGGGACCCCCTCCTTCTCTCCTTCTCCACCAGAAGGCAGATGTGAAAGAGGAATGAAGAGGTTGCCCAGCTCCCATCTGCTTACATTAAAAAATCCTAAGATCTATACATTTAGAAAAGGGACTTTATTCTTTGTAAAAGATTACAGCCTTTACAAAGGCTATAGGCTGGGAAGCATAGCCCTCAGCCAAGGCAGAGACCGGCCCTTCAGATGAGGAGGGGTTGGGGCAGGGCTTTATGCCGAATGGGCCGGCTAAGTATGCATATTCAACAGGTTACAGGAGGGGCTATGAATATTCATAAAGGTGATCCTCATACACATGGATGAAACATGCATGTAACATGCGACCCATGTTAATCTTGGGGTGGAGACTTAACATTTAAATGCATTTAAAAGTTAGGTCCTACCCATTAAAAGGTGAGCAGAGACACAAAGGCACTCAAGTGTGCAGCCTCTGTAAACCTGCCAGAACCAGTCCATGGTCAGTGGTCTTATTCAGGAGAGTTACTGCAATCAGCCACTTGTCCAAGGAACGCTGTGCTTCTGACTGGTAGAACAGGAGGTCAGTCCGTGCCTGTGAGCTGCCAGGGTTGTAACTCTTTCAATTGCTTATCTTGAGGCCACTGCTTGTTTAGTTGCTAGAGAAAAGGAAAACCCTTGTGAAATTGGACATAGTTTATTCTTTAAGTGTAGGCGTGTGTGATTTAACTCTTCCCTGGCATAGTTCTACGTCCTGTTGATAATTTGGTATCTGATTGCCGCAAAGAGTCTGTTCTGTCAGTCTTACAATCTCTGTTGCAGCATTAATGCTGGTCAGTCATTGTGTCTAAACTCCAAAAGGGAGGCAGGTGTAATAGGTATGTCTGATCTCAGTTCCATCACGGCCAGGAATTTAGTTTTCCAGGTTTCTCTGTCCCCCCCTCCACCGCCTTGGCCAAGAGGGGGTCGGTTCAGCCAGTTTTGGGGCTTACGATTTTATTTTTAGTTTACATACCTATCCTGTGTCTGTTTCCCACCAGGGTCAGATCAGGGCCCAACGTGACACAAATCGGCCCTGGCAGTCTTGACGAACTGGTCTGGCTCATGCGACTCCCTTGGTCCCGTCTGGAGGGAACCAGGCCAGGAGCTGTGCTGCCGTAGAGAGGCACGGAAGGAAGTCCGGTCCGGCTTCTGAGGGCCCCGTCCCCTCTGCTAAGTGCCTTTCTGTCTGGGCCCTGCTTCCTCTCTCTGCTCGAGGATCTCATCAACAGTTCTTGAATCAGGTAGGACCACAGTGACTGGAACCTCAGCCCAGGAATTCTAGCAATGTGGTTCTCCCCTTTTTCCAGCTGCTGTTCCTGGACTGACCTTACACCCTTGAGGCAGGTACATTGAGGCTATTCCTAAGATGTTATTGTCATGCAAGTGGCCTCGTGTCCACTCCTCATGCCGTCCTTTCTCTGGGCCTTCTCATCCATGCCTATGAGGTCAGTGACCATGCATGCAGAGTTGACTCTCAACGTTGTCATCTCCATGCCTCTCCTGGGAGGCCCTCTGTATGTACATATGCCTCCTTGACATTCTCACTCGGATGTCTCAAGTTACCTTCAACTCAACAACTGCATTTATGTTCATCCACTCTAAACCTGGGCCTCTTCCGGTTTTCTCTAACTCAATACAAATCCCCACCTTCCATCACATCAAACAACCCCAAAACCCCATGTCATCAATACTTCCTTCTCCCTTATTCCACCCCAGGCCAATTCGTCACTAAGTTCTATTGACTTTACCTCCTAAACATCTCTTCCCCTTCAGTTCTGCCCATCTTCACCATCACTTTGGTCTGAGCCACCAGCTTTTATCACCTAGATTCCTGCAAGAGCCTCCTACCTGGCCTTTCTGCATTCATTCTTCCCCTTTCTAGTCTGTTCTCTACACAGAATCCAGAACAATTTTTTTTTGAGACGGAGTCTCTCTCTCTCTCGCCCAGGCTGGAGTGCAGTGGCGTGATCTTGGCTCACTGCAACCTCTGCCATCCGGGTTCATGAGATTCTCCTGCCTCAGCCTCCCACGTAGCTGGGCCTACAGGTGTGTGCCACCACGCCTGGCTAATTTTTTGTCTTTTTAGTAGAGACAGGGTTGCACCATGTTAGCCAAGACGGTCTTGTTCTGACCTCGTGATCCACCTGCCTTGGCCTCCCAAAGTACTGGGATTATAGGCGTGAGCCACCGTGCCCAGCCCAGAGCAATCTTTCTGAAACATAAACCTGCTCATGTCACCTCCTTATTTAAAGCATATCCATGACTTCCCATTGCTCTTTAGATAAAAGTCAAAACTCTTAACATGGCCAACAAGGCCTTGCATGTCTGGTCTCTGCCCACCCCTCCAGCCTCAGTTTGCAGCCTCCTCGTCCTCACTCCCTGTGCTCCAGGGTTCTTTTAGTTCCTTGAGTGTTCTTGTTGCAGTGCCTTTGCAAAAGCTGCTTCCTCTGCCTCAGACCCTCTCAATTCAGCTACCTATATCAAAGCACAGTCATTATTTTCTCAGGAAAGCGCTTTCTGGCTTGCTTGACTCGGTAAAAAATCTTGTAATAACCTCACAGCACCATTTGCTGTTCTTCATAGCACTTATCATGCTGGAATTATAGATTGATCTGTAGTATTATTTGATGAATGTCTGTCTGTCCTACCCGACAATGAGTTCCATGAGGACAGGGACCAGTGTGTCTGTTTTTTGCTCACTGTGATATACCCATCAGCCAGCACAATGCTCAAAACACACTAAGTGGTAGTAAGTGCTCTAGAATGTGTTGAGTGATTGAATAGGGGTGAGGGGGTGGCTGGGAGGAAGAAAGAATGCAATGAAGGAAGGGATGCCTGCTTCCCAGGCATGTCGAACAAAATCCCACAGCTAACGTTCTATGTTAGATTTCTGTTATTATTTGCAAAGGCTTTGTAGATTGGGAATAATATCTTGTATCTGCTCGCCGTCTTGTAGGAGAGAAGAGAATTCGACCATTTGATAAAGGCCAGGACTTGAGCCTTGGCTCAGGGAAACAGCATTAGAGGCTTGGGAGGTCACCTGTGGTTGGTGGCTGTATGAACTGTGGCCTTAAAACCTCTGAGACGGCAGACGTGCAAAGTCAGGCCCTGCCATCCAGGTTGGCCCACCCTTTCTTCCATCCTAGGATGTCAGCACCATGGACAGGACACAAGCCCAGTCCCGGAAGGTGGGGTCTGTGGAGAATTCTGGGGAAGCAGGGGGCGGACCCGTGCCATCTGTAGGTGGAAGTGAGCTGGTGTACGTTTCTCCACTGGGTGTCACTGCTGCCCTTGCTTTCTGTCACCTGAGGCTCTGGCAGGCTGCAAGGTGATGAATCAAAGGGTGCCCCTCCCCCTCCTCCAACAAGGGACAGGAAAGGAAATACCTGGATCAGTTTAGAGAATGCTGGCTGGGGGCCCAGTCACAGATTTTATTCTTCACATGCTACTTACCACAGTGGCCCCACTGACCCCAGTGGTAATAATATGGTTGGGGAAAGCTCACTGATGGAACAGCGTGCAGCTGTTTTCTGCAGCCAGGACTTCCTATCATGTCCCTGTCATCTCCTGCAAACATCTGAGCAGGGCGGTGGCATGAGCACTCCTGAGAAGGTGGAGGGGTACAGGGGGAGGGGGAGCTCAGTGCCCCTGCCTCCCTCTGGGCCTGTCCACTCACAGGGTCAGCACAGACCAGTGTGTGCTCAGTATGCCTGGCCCTTGGGGCTTTCCAGGGGCCTGGGGCAGGTACACAGAACGAGCAGCTGCAGAGCTGCACGGTGGCACCCGCTCCTGGAGGAAGCGCAGGGCGAAGAAGATGGAGCCAGCCGGGAGGATGAGAGAGAGGCGCTCACTGCTCTGTGGAAGCCATTCTTGCAGGGCTCAGGGGTTACTGGGACACAGACTGCTTGAGAAAGTGAAGGGGCAGCTTCTGTCGTGGCTCCTGCCTCAAGGGAGAGCCTCACCATATGTTGGCGTGGTGTGGACTCACCCTCCGGGACTCTTAATAGCAGCACTGTCCCCCTAGGGACAGGCCAGTGCTGTGCTGCCTGTTGGCCCCCGAAGGAACCTCAAGAAGCAGGTGACTCAAGCTGCAGCAGCTTTTCTCAGCGCTAAGCTACTTTGCACCCACTTCCTGCTGAGATCTTTGCACCCTCCCTCTTCCTTCTCAGCTCCGAGGTCAGTTTATTTTTCCTGCCAAACGGCAGAGGTTGCTCAGGAAGAATGCACGGGAGGGTTTTATTTAAAGGTCTCCATTCTCTCTTCCAAAAGTCTTCCTTTGCCCTTTCCCACGAACCTTTTTTATGGAGGAAGGGACTGTAGAGGCCATTACAAAGAAGATGGGCTGAGCGTGGTGGCTCATGCCTGTAATCCCAGCATTTTGGGAGGTCGAGCTGGAAGGATCACTTGAGCCCAGGCATTCACGACCAGCCTGGGTAACAAAAACAGACTTCATCACTACAAAAAAGTTTTAAAATTAGCTGGGCATGGTGGTGGCATGCCGGCGGTCTCAGCTACTCAGGAGGCCAAGGCAGGAAGATTGCTTGAGCCCAAGAGGCTGAGGCTACAGTGAGCCATGTTTGCGCCATTGCACTCCAGCTTGGGTGACAGAGTGAGACGCTATATATAAAAAAAAAAAAAAAAAAATGAAAACAATAACAAAGGGGATTGGTGGCAAAAGTAAGACCACTGGGTGGCTGCTGTGATGAGCAGTGTGCTGGTGAGAAACCCAAAGTCTATCCATCTAGAATTGTATTATCTGTATTTTCTTATTTTTTGTATGTTTAATATCTGGGATTTGGGACTTTCTGATGGAGACAGTCTGCCTTCTAGAGCAATTCTTAGAGTATTTTTAGAGGTAGCAAATAACTTCCCTGAAAGCCTGTCTTTCATTTGCAAACTAACCAATCTAGAGCCCATACTCTCAACCACCTCCTTTGACAGGCTGAGCGACTGTCCTCATGCCATAATCACCATAGGGCCAGGTGGCAGACAACTAGGGACTGCCCTATACCTTAGAGCATGTCAGAATTATTCAAATGAGCCAATCCTGAGCCTGCTCAGCTGCCTACCCCATGTCACCCATACTTCCCCATGAAAATCACAATCGAGGTTTTTTGCCTACAGTTTCTCCGCAATCCTTCTGCCTTCTGATGACTTTAGTGCTTCCCCGTGTGGCTCCGCATGGCGTGCTGTGGCCCCCGTCTTGGGAACTGTGACTAATAAACTATCTTTTCAATGGCTATCATGTCCTGATCTGCCAGCCTTACTGTAAATGAACAAAAACAAAATCCCAGGTACATTTTAAAATTAGCAAAGGAGATGAAGAAGGACCTTGGTAAAGCCATGCCCCTTTCGGAGGGCTGTTCTGCCCTCTGAAATGGAAATCAGATTTCTAAAGTTTTAGAGAAAAGCTACAGTGGAAGGACATTGTATTAGTCCATTTTTATGCTGCTGATAAAGACACACCCAAGACTGGGATGAAAAAGAGGTTTAATGGACTTACAGTTCCATGTGGCTGTCAAGGCCTCACAATCGTGGCAGAAGCCAAGGAGGAGCAAGTCACATCTTACATGGATGGCAGCAGGCAAAGAGAACAGAGCTTGTGCAGGGCAACTCCCCTTTTTAAAACCATCAGATCTTGTGAGACTCATTCACTATCACAAGAGCAGCATAGGAAAGACCCACCCCCATAATTCAATCACCTCCCACTGAGTTCCTCCCATGACATGTGGGAATTGTGGGAGTTACAATTCAAGATGAGATCTGGGTGGAGACACAGCCAAACCATATCAAGCATGCAGGAGCCAGGTGCCCCTCAGCCCTGGGTTCCCATGCCCCTCCGCTGCCATCAACCCTGTCTAGCGATGGAGCTGGGTGGCAGGACACCACCACTGTAAGGACAGCACTGGGGATGGTGCAATGAAGGGTCTGACCATGGGCCTTCTCCTTGAGGGCTGCTCCTCAGTGTGAGCATTTTCATGCAGGTGGCGTGCAGAGAGGACAAACACTCTGATTCTGTCCCATCCATGGCCTGTATGACCACAGTCACAGTCCTGCAGAAATGTTCTGGGATCTGGTGGCTCAGCCTTCCTTTCTCTTTAAGGCACCCACAAGTGTTCACTGAGTCAAGACTGCAGATGGGCCACAAATGAAAAACATTAACTTTTATTGTGAACCTGCATTCTGCTGGGGCTCTGCAAATTCAACCTTCCAGGTCCTCCCCATCTCTGGGGTTTGCAGATAAGCTCCAGTCATAGTGCCAAGGTGTTAAAGAAGGTCCCATCTGGCCCTGAGTCCCAGTCCTTAGGTGTCCCTGAGGTGTCTATCATCTGTGTGCTCCACCTTCTTCAGTTCCCACAAGTCCCCACTGAGACGGTCCCATCAGCCATCATGACCAACTCTGAGTCGGGCTTGAGGACCTAGGAAACATTCGGCTACTTCTGTGTTCTGTGGGGGTTCTGTTTGTGGCACCAACTATCTGGATGCATCACACAGATGTCTCCTCTCTGGGTTCTTACTGTCCCCTCTGGACTCTCACTCAGGAATGGGGCACAGTTACTTCTTGGGGACACACCAACACCCAGCTTTTTCTTTTTATTTATTTATTTTTGAGACAGAGTCTCGCTCTGTTGCTAGGCTGGAGTGCAGTGGCGTGATCTTGGCTCACTGCAACCTCTGCGTTATAGGTTCAAGCAATTCTCCTGCCTCAGCCTCCTGAGCACCCAGGTGTCTTTATGTTTCATATATATATATATATATATATATATATATATATATATATATAATTGCACTTTAGGTTCTGGGGTACATGTGCAGAACATGCAGGATTGTTGCATAGGTACATACATGGCAATGTGGTTTGCTGCCTCCATCCCCCCATCAACTATATCTGGCATTTCTCCCCACGTTATCCCTCCCCAACCTCCCTACTCCTAGCTGTCCCTCCCCTATTCCCCCTCAACAGACCCCAGTATGTGATGCTCACTTCCCTGTGTCCATGTGTTCTCATTGTTCAACACCCACCTGTGAGTGTGAACATGTGGTGTTTGATTTTCTGTTCTTGTGTCAGTTTGCTGAGAATGATGGTTTCCAGATTCATCCATGTCCCTACAAAGGACACAAACTCATCGTTTTTTATGGCTGCATAGTATTCCATGGTGTATATGTGCCACATTTTCCTCGTCCAGTCTATCATCAATGGGCATTTGGGTTGGTTCCAGGTCTTTGCTATTGTAAACAGTGCCTCAATGAACATACATGTGCATGTCTCTTTATAATAGAACGATTTAGAATCCTTTGGATATATACCCAGTAATAGAATTGCTGGGTGAAATGGAATTTCGATTTCTAGGTCCTTGAGGAATTGCCACACTGTCTTCCACAATGGTTGAACTAATTTACATTCCTACCAACAGTGTAAAAGCATTCCTATTTCTCCACATCCTCTCCAGCATCTGTTGTCACCAGATTTTTTAATGATCGCCATTCTAACTGGCGTGAGATGGTATCTCAATGTAGTTTTGATTTGCATTTCTCTAATGACCAGTGATGATGAGCATTTTTTCATATGTTTGTTGGCCTCATAAATGTCTTCTATTGAAAACTGTCTGTTCATGTACTTTGCCTACTTTTGAATGTGTTTGTTTGTTTTTCTTGTAAATCTGTTTTAGTTCTTTATAGATTCTGGATCCTAGCCCTTTGTCAATGGGTAGATTGCAAAAATTGTTTCCCATTCTGTTGTTTGCCAGTTCACTCTGATGATTGTTTCTTTTGCTGTACAGAAGCTGGAGTTTAATTAGATGCCATTTGTCTATTTTGGCTTTTGTTGCCAATGCTTTTGGTGTTTTAGTCATGAAGTCCTTGCCTAAGCCTATGTCCCGAATGGTTTTGCCTACTTTTTCTTCTAGGTTTTTTATGGTGTTAGGTCTTATGTTTAAGTCTTTAATCCATCTGGAGCTAATTTTAGTGTAAGGTGTCAGGAAGTGGTCCAGTTTCTGCTTTCTGCACATGGCTAGCCAGTTTTCCTAACACCACTTATTAAACAGGGAATCCTTTCCCTATTGCTTGTTTTTGTTAGGTTTGTCAAAGATCAGATGGTTGTAGGTGTGTGGCGTTGCCTCTGAGGCCTCTGTTCTGTTCCCTTTGTTTTGGTACCAGTACCATGCTGTGTTGATTACCATAGTCTTGTAGTATAGTTTGAAGTCAGGTAGCATGATGCCTCCAGCTTTGTTCTTTTTGCTTAGGATTGTTTTGGCTATGCGGGCTCTCTTTTGGTTCCATATCTTCATCCTCCTTTAAGGTGGTTTTTTCCAGTTCTGTGAAGAGGATGATAGGTAGCTTGATGGGGATAGCATTGAATCTATAAATTACTTTGGGCAGTATGGCTATTTTCACAATATTGATTCTTCCTAACCATGAGCATGGAATGTGTTTCCATCTGTTTGTGTCCTCTCTTATTTTCTTGAGCAGTGGTTTGTAGTTCTCCTTGAAGAGGTCCCCTACATCCTTTGTTAGTTGTATTCCTAGGTATTTTATTCTCTTTTTAGCAATTTTTAATGGCAGTTTGCTCTTGATTTGGCTCTCTTTAAGTCTGTTATTGGTGTATAGGAATGCTTGTGTTTTCTGTACATTGATTTTGTATCCTGAGACTTTCCTGAACTTGCTTATCAGTTTAAGGAGATTTTGGCTGAGACAATGGGGTCTTCTAAATATATAATCGTGTCATCTGCAAATAGAAACAATTTGACTTCCTCTTTTCCTAATTGAATACCCTTTATTTCTTTTTCTTGCCGGATTGCTCTGGCTAGAACTTCCAATACTATATTGAATAGGAGTGGTGAGAGAGGGCAGCCTTGTCTAGTGCCAGATTTCAAAGGGAATGCTTCCAGTTTTTGCCCATTCAGTATGATATTGGCTGTGGGTTTGTCATAAATAGCTTTTATTATTTTGAGATATGTTCCATTGATACCTAGTTTATTGAGAGTTCTTAGCATAAAGGGCTATTGAATTTTGTCGAAGGCCTTCTCTGCATCTATTGAGATAATCATGTGATTTTGTCTTTGGTTCTGTTTATGTGGTGGATTACGTTTATAGACTTGTGTATGTTGAACCAGGCTTGCATCCCCGGGATGAAGCCTACTTGATTGTGATGGATAAGGTTTTTGATGTGCTGTTGCAATCGGTTTGCTGGTATTTTAATGAATATTTTTGCATCTATGTTCATCATGGATATTGGCCTGAAGTTTTCTTTTTTTGTTGACTCTCTTCCAGGTTTTGGTATCAGGATGATGATGGCCTCACAAAATGACTTGGGAAGGATTCCCTCTTTTTGGGTTGTTTGAAATAGTTTCAGAAGGAATGGTACCAGGTCCTCTTTGTACATCTGGTAGAATTCGGCTGTGAAGCCATCTGGACCTGGGCTTTTTTGGGTTGGTAGGCTATTAATTGCTGCCTCAACTTCAGCCCTTGTTATTGGTCTATTCAGGGTTTTGACTTCTTCCTAGTTTAGGCTTGGGAGGATGCAAGTGTCCAGGAATTTATCCATTTCTTCCAGGTTTACTGGTTTATGTGCATAGAGTTGTTTGTAGTAATCTCTGATGGTAGTTTGTATTCTGTGGAATTGGTGGTGATATCCTCTTTATCGTTTTTTATTGCATCTATTTGATTCTTCTCTCTTTTCTTTTTTATGAATCTGTCTAGCAGTCTGTCTATTTTGTTGATCTTTTCAGAAAACCAGCTCCTGGATTTATTGATTTTTTCAAGGGTTTTTTTGTGTCTCTGTCTCCTTCATATCTGCCCTGATCTTAGTTATTTCTTGTCTTCTGCTAGCTTTTGAGTTTTTTGATCTTGCTCCTCTAGCTCTTTCAAATTTGATGACAGGGTTTTGATTTTAGTTCTTTCCTTGCTTCTCATGTGGGCATTTATTGCTATAAATTTCCCTCTAGACACTGCTTTAAATGTGTCCCAGAGATTCTGGTACATTGTATATTTGTTCTCATTGGTTTTGAAGAACATCTTTATTTCTGACTTCATTTCATTGTTTATCCAGTCAACATTCAAGAGCCAGTTGTTCAATTTCCATGAAGTTGTGCAGTTCTGAGTTAGTTTCTTAATCCTGAGTTCTAATTTGATTGCACTGTGGTCTGAGAGACTGGTTGTTATGATTTCCATTCTTTTGCATTTGCTGAGGAGTGATTTATTTCCAATTATGTGGTCAATCTTGGAGTAAGTGCAATGTGGTGCTGATACGAATGTATATTCTGTGGATTTGGGGTGGAGAGTTCTGTAGATGTCTATTAGGTTTTGCTTGGTCCAGATCTGAGTTCAAGTCCAGGATATCCTTATTAATTTTCTGTCTCACTGATCTGTCTAATATTGACAGTGGAGTGTTCAAGTCTCCCAGTATTATTGTGTGGGAGTCTAAGTCTATTTGCAGGTCATTAAGAACTTGCTTTATGTATCTGGGTGCTCCTGTATTGGGTGCCTATATATTTAGGATTGCTAGCTCTTCTTGTTGCATTGATCCTTTTACCATTATGTAATGTCCTTCTTCGTCTCTTTTGATCTTTGTTAATTTAAAGTCTATTTTATCAGAGACTAGGACTGCAACTCCTGCTTTTTTTTTTTGCTCTCCATTTGCTTGGTAAATCTTTCTCCAACACTTTATTTTGACCCTATGTGTGTCCTTGCATGTGAGATGGGTTTCCTGGATACTGCACATCGATGGGTTTTTATTTTTTATTCAGTTTGCCAGTCTGTGTCTTTTGATTGGGGCATTTAGCACATTTACATTTAAGGTTAATATTGTTATGTGTGAATTTGATCCTGCCATTTTGATGCTAGCTGGTTGTTTTGTCCATTACTTGACGCAGTTTCTTCATTGTATCGATGCTATTTACCATTTGGTATGTTTTTGGAGTGGCTGGTACTGATTGTTCCTTTCTATGTTTAGTTCTTCCTTCAGGAGCTCTTGTAAGGTAGGCCTGGTGGTGACAAAATCTCTTAGCAATTGCTTGCTCGTAAAGGATTTTATTTCTCCTTTGCTTATGAAGCTTAGTTTGGCTGGATATGAAATTCTGGGTTGAAAGTTCTTTTCTTTAAGGATGTTGAATATTGGCCCCCACTCTCTTCTGGCTTGTCGGTTTTCTGCTGAGAGATTTGCTGTGAGTCTGATAGGCTTCCCTTTGTGGGTAACCTGACCTTTTTCTCTGTCTGCCCTTACCACTTTTTCCTTCATTTCAACCCTGGTGAATTGATGATCATGTGCCTTGGGATTCTCCTTCTTGAGGAATATCTTTCTGGTGTTCTCTGTATTTCCTGGAATTGAAAGGTGGCCTGCCTTGTTAGGTTGTGGAAGTTCTCCTGGATAATATCCTGAAGAGTGTTTTCCAGCTTGGATTCATTCTCTCCGTCACATTCAGGGACACCTATTAAATGTAGATTAGGTTTTTTCACATAATCCCATATTTCTTGGAGGCTTTGTTCATTTCTTTTTACTCTTTTTTCTTTA
>PVKV010033044.1:0-19129 GCA_004027835.1 Alouatta palliata
CAAGCAATTCTCCTGCCTCAGCCTCCCGAGTAGCTGGGACTACAGGCACGTGCCACCATGTCCAGCTAATTTTTGTATTTTTAGTAGAGACGGGGTTTCACCATGTTGACCAGGATGGTCTCGATCTCTTGACCTCGTGATCCACCCGCCTCGGCCTCCCAAAGTGCTGGGATTACAGGCGTGAGCCACCGCGCCCGGCTGTGTCTAACATTTTAATAGCTCAATAATTATGCTTTCAACGATTTCTAGAGAGAACATCTTTCTTCAGCAGACCAAGATTTTTTACAAGCAGGATTTCACAATGTGTTATCTGCATCCTCAATATGAATTACATAAAAAATTGTATTCTCTACACTGACTGTATCAGGTTCTTTCACTCTTTTGTTTTCCCTTAGATTTTTTTTTTTTTTTTTTTTTTTGAGATGGAGTTTCGCTCTTGTTACCCAGGCTGGAATGCAATGGCGCAACCTCAGCTCACCGCAACCTCCGCCTCCTGGGTTCCAGCAGTTCTCCTGCCTAAGCCTCCCGAGTAGCTGGGACTACAGGCACGTGCCACCATGCCCAGCTAATTTTTGTATTTTTAGTAGAGACGGGGTTTCACCATGTTGACCAGGATGGTCTCGATCTCTTGACCTCGTGATCCACCCGCCTCGGCCTCCCAAAGTGCTGGGATTACAGGCGTGAGCCACCGTGCCCGGCCCTCCCTTAGATTTTTTTAAGGGGCTACAAGTTCTCAGATTTCAGGTCAGGAATTTCAAGGCCTTTTCAAAGTCTGAGGTTTTCTGAATTTGTAAAAGAGAAACAGCTAAGTAGAAGAAAAAAATCATACGTGCAAGTTCGAGGTATATAAGATATCCAACGATTTACTAAGGCATCAGAAAATATTTGTTTTAGCACAACAAACAGCACACATGAACTAAAATAGGGTGGACAGAAAACAAAAAAAAAACTAAAGAAATCCTGTAGCACCTAAAAAGAGACACACATCTGGAAATATATACATCAAAATATTAACAGTAATTATATCTCTGAGTGGTGGAACTTTTAGTGACTTACTTTCTTTTTGCTTACCTATATACTTTAAACTTCTCTATAAAGGTTAGTTAGCATAATTATTCAAAACTCTAAAAAACATTACAAATTATGCCACATTCACTGACTGCATCCCTCCTGGCCCCAGTTCCTTAATTAAACAAACTTTCACAGGGCAATAACATATCAAGGTGCTCTGATAATGAAGTCCAAGAAAATTTTCTTAATAGTTGAGATTCAGGAAAGGCTCTGCTTCCTTCAAGGTCATTAACATTTGGGGGATCAATGAATGAATGAATGAAGTTGCTATGTATGTTTTACTTTCAAATGACAAGAACCATGAAACTGACCAAGTTTACCTTTCTAGAAACAAATTTGAGACTCAACTACAAAAATATAGGCCTGCACTGACCTATAAGGGAGCAGCTAGACAGAATGGCTATTGAAATGTAAATTAATTAAATATAGCATATTTTCATAATCACAGAAAATTCTATTGGATGGCACTTTATTCTTTTTTCCCGTGGACTAATTTCTTATACTTTCTCTCATCTCAATTCCTGGTCATATTTATCTTCTATTTATTTGTTACTATTCTATGTGATTTTGTTGCAAATGACCTTAATTCCTTTGTGTAATAATTTGGGGCACTGTACTTTTGAAATATCAGTGTGTTTATATATCACTGTTCCTGAGAGTTCATCCTTGGTTTCTGACCAAGGCAAATCTAGCAGCTCATTGAATGTAGCTATTTGCTCATAGCTCAGAGACTCAAGAGAGGCTGGGTGAAGTGGCTCACACCTGTAATCCCAACACTTTGGGTGGCTGAGGTGGGTGGATTTCTTGAGGTCAGGAGTTCAAGACCATCCTGGCCAACATGGCGAAACCCCGTCTCTACTAGAAATACAAAAATTAGCCGGGCGTGGTGGTACAGGCCTATAATCCCAGCTACTAGGGAGGCTGAAGCAGGAGAATCACTTGAACTCGGGAGGCAGATGTTGCAGTGAGTCAAGATTGTGCCACTGCACTCCAGCCTGGGCGACAAGAGCAAGACTCTGTCTCTGGAAAAAAAAAATATATATATATATATATAAAATATATTATATATAATATATAAAATATATTATATATAATATATATTTATGTATAATATGTATAATATATAAAATTATATTATATATTATATAACATATATAATTATGTATAATTGTTATATATAATATATATAAAATATATATAAACTAAAATAAATATATAAATTAGCTGGGTATTGTGGTGTTTGCCTGTAACCCCAGCTACTCAGTAAGCCGAGGAATGAGAATCACTTGAACCCAGGAGACAGAGGTTGCAGTGAGCCAAGATGGCAGTGCTGCGCTCCAGTCTGAACCATATAAGAGAATCTGTCCCAACAAAAAAGGACTCCTTTGGGAGGCCGAGGTGGGCAGATCACAAGTTCAGGAGTTTGAGACCAGATTGGCCAACATAGTGAAACCACGTCTCTACTAAAAAAATACAAAAATTAGCTGGATATGGTGGTGTGCACCTGTAATCCCAGCTGCTCGGGAGGCTGAGGTGGGAGAATTGCTTGAACCAGGGAGGCAGAGGTTGCAGTGAGCCGAGATCACACCACTGCACTCCAGTTTGGGTGAGAGCAAGACTCTGCCTCAAAAAAAAAAAAAAGACTCAAGAGAACATTGTCAGGCACTAAGCTCCCCTGTCACAAAGGCACTATATTATTTTTTTTAAATAAACAAAAATGTATACACTCTCCATTAATGAAAAGTTTTACTATTTGATTAAAGCTTAATTTGAAGCTGAGTAATGAAATGTCTTTTTCAAATTCCAAAATATATGGCTATCAACTTATTTCTAAATCTTATATGATTTATGACAAAAAAACAAATGGCCCAACCTGTTACTACTGATACATATATACGATCATGTTACCAGAGTCCTGGATACGCCAAGGAGAATCAGGAATAAAAATGCTGCCGCAGCTCCCCTACGCTGTGATCCCCTGCCAGCCCACGGCACTGGTGGAGTGTCACCTCTACATAGAAGCCCATGCAATTCTGAGTATTTTACCAGATTTTCAGTTTTGTAAAAAATGACTGAGAGTAATAAGCAGTGTAGATCAAAAAGTAAATACAATTAGAACAGAGATGAAAATTAATAAATGTGGCCCAAAGTGGCAGACCTTTGACTTTAATCAGATGCTAACTGGGTAGGCAGCGGGTACAGAGAATAAGAAAGTAAAGATCACATATGAAATGTGGGAAAACACACTGAGAATTATTCCTAAAAGTTCAAGTATAATTAGCCTTTCGTAATTTTTAGCTCTCTGGCTATACAATCTGTCTTATGATACTTTGTCTAATATTTGACTTAAGTTTCTGTTTTTATGGAATGCATAACGTTAAGGGAAGGATGAGCATATTTATCAATACAATCTTTTGGGAAATAATTAGCAATATACCAATACCTTTATTTCCATAATTTAAATAACTTCTTGGAAATCGTACTATAGGAACTACATTAATGATGGAAAAATTTCAGCACAGTATTTCTTGCTTTGTAGGTGGTGATTATGACTGCTAACATTTACTGAATCCTCATGCTGAAAACCCTATTGTAAGCTATTTATGCTCACTAAGTCATTTATTCTTCAGGGCTATTTAACCAAGTAAGCATTATGATTATCCCCACTTTTAGGTGAGAAAATTAAGGCACCAAGATTAGACCGCACAGCGGTATAATAGGATGGAAAACTCCTATCATATAACGAGCGTTAAGTGAAAAAAATTAGTATCCAAAACTGTAACTCTGATGCTGCAAATCCTTTTTATAATTTAAGTAGTTTACAAATACCCTAATTATTAGCCCTATTTCTGAGCACTTAATATGTAGAGTGCACTTTACAGAACACTGTCATGTAATCCTCACACCGCAAATGAAGTAAGTGATAGTTTCCAGTTTCCAAAGACGAAAGCGGAGCTAGGAGAGGCCAAGTGCCTGCACGGCGCCACAGGGTTCGTCCCCGCGGAGCAGATCTCAGGGCATCCAGGGCAGGTCCCGGCCGAGCTCGCGGCCCCGCGGTGGCGACGCCCGGGCCCAGCCGCTCGCGCTCCCGGAGCCGCCGGACTACGCGGCACGCGGACGCCAAGCCTGCCCGCCTGGGTCTACATAAAAACCAAAGCCACGGGCAGTCTTAACAGAAATGGAGACTTAATTTTTTAGACTGTCTTTTGTGTATTTGAGAAACCCCCTCATCGCGATCGGGGCCACGGGGCCTCTGACCGAGTCCTCGCGCCGGGCCCGGGCGGGGCGGGGCGGGGCAGGCAGCGCCCAGGCTGCGTCCCGGCTCTGGCTGCCACGGGCCTGGGCCTCCTGCGGGCCTGGGGCTTCGAGCTCAGGCCGAGCGCTCTATGGAAGCCGCGCGCGACCCCCCGCTCCCCCGCGTACGACCCCCGTTCCTCGCGCGCACCTCACCTGACCCGTGCACCGCTCTCCGTGCAGCCTCCGGGCGCCGCCGGCTTTGCGGACCCGGGCGGGATCCCAGCTCCGATTGGCTGCCTGGCTGGGGGGCGGGGGCCCCGCCGCGGGGGAGCGGGGACCGGGAGATGGACGGGAGGTGGAGGGGAAGGGAAAGGACGGGAAGGGGAGGGAGGGGCCCCGCTTCGCGCGGTTGCGCGTGAGTTCCCGGCCTCTGCGCCCTGGGCCTGGCGCCTGGGGCCGTGAGAACTGTCCGTGCGCCTGCCCTGTTCTCTGCACCCAGCTTGGTGGTGAGGGTGAGTGGTAGGTGCTTGCCGATCGGAGGGCATAAGAAGTGGCCGAGCCCTTCACGGTGTGCCTGGCCCTGGCGTGGGGCTGTCGCATCCTTCTTATCTGCCCCCCACTCACCACGTAGAATCCACCGGGTCCCTTTGGTATTACTGGCCCTGGCCCGACTGAACCGGCGCCGAGGCTTACCTGAGTTCTTCGTGTGATTGTGAGGAGCGGAGTGAATATTCCAGGAGGCCGGTGTCCTGCTCTTGGGTAGCTAGGAAGTGAACGGTGTCCTAGGGAACTGCCTGGGCTCTTATCCACCTGGGAATGGGCTTGTTGGGGATCCTGACGTGGTAAAAGCCAGGGAGCTTCTAGCCTAGCAGGGATGGGAGAGAAACTAGGGAGAGGGGTGGATTAGGCTGAAGAAAAGAGGTCTCTTTGACTTTAAAAGCAGCGCTCTGACTGGTAAGGTTGACTGGCATTTCCCCCTCCAAAACAGTTCTTGTACTTTATTCCATGACCTGAGGAGGCTGTTGAAGTGAGGTTTTGTTGAGTGCCGAGAGAGAAGGCTTGGCTTTAAATTTATCTCCAGGCGGGGCCTGTCTCCTGAACTCCATACTTCTCTATCCAGCTACCTAGTTAATACCTCCTCTTGGATCTCTAAAATAAATTTCAATCTCAACACATCCAAATCTGTGCCCCTGATGTCTTCCCCATAGCATCACCATCTCAATGGGAACTCCATCTTCCAGGCGTCAAGGCCAGAAACCTTGCTGTTACCCGGCACTCAGCTTTCTCTCACATTTCACGTCCAGGGCCCAAAAATTCTGTTGGTTGGACCTCCCTAGCATACTCAGAGCCTGACCACTTCTTACCTCTGCCTCCATCATCTCCCACCTTGGTCATGACAGTGGTCTCTTCCCCGATCTCCCTGCAGTCTGTCCCCATACAGCAGCCAGAGTGACCCTAAAGAAAGCCAAATCAAATTCCTCTTCTGCTCGAAACCTTCCCAGTGGTTTCCCAAACTCAGAGTAAAAGCCAAAGCCCTGCGTGATCACTCCTCTGTTACCTCTGCAGCCTCATCTGCTACTGCCTCCCACTGCCTCACTCTGCTCCAGTCACTCTGGCCTCCGTGCTATTTCTTTTTTCTTTGGAGACGGAGTCTCACTCTACCGCCCAGGCTGGAGTGTAGTGGCATGACCTCGGCTCACTGCAACCTCTGCCTCCCAGGTTTAAGCGATTCACCTGCCTCAGCCTCCTGAGTAGCTGGGATTACAGGTATGTACCACCATGCCCAGCTAATTTTCTTGTATTTTTAGTAGAGATGGGGTTTCACCATGTTGGCCAGACTGCTCTCGAACTCCTGACCTCAGGTGATCCGCCTGCCTTGGCCTCCCAAAGTGCTGGGATTACAGGCGTGAGCCACCGCACCTGTCCCCTCCATGCTAATTCTTGCGCAAGGCAGACAGTTTTGCTGCAGGGTCTTTGCATGGGCTTGCCTCTGTTTGGAATGCATGACTACTTCTCATGCTTACTGATCTTTGCTCAAATGCTACCTCATTGAGAACTACCCTAACCATTCAAAATTGCCACCTGCCCTGCTCCTGACTTATTTATTTAGCTCCTGACTGAATTTATTTGTTTATTTAGCTTATTGTTTATTATCTGTCTCTTCTATCCACCCCTCCCTGCTGCTGCCCCTTGGCCCATGATATGTCCTTTCTCAGAAAAATAACTGCCACTAGAGAGGTGCCATATTTTCACTGGCAAGGCCTAGGACATAAGCCACACCCTGGGGTCTGAATGTGTAGTCACTTGAAATAAACCACAAGAGGAAAGAGTGATTCCCCAGAAGGACATGCGGACTGCTGCTGCTAGGAGAAGGGATGCTGGCTAGGCAAAACCACACATGTTCACTGCTGAGTCAGACCAGTACACCCAGAGGAGCTTTGGGAAAGCCTGTGAGAAGGGCCCTCTACGCCCTTGAGAGCAGAGTTTAAGACCTCTAACCCCCTCACTTTTTTGTAATGATGTGTTATGAATGCATTAATTTATCCTTTCCTTCTAAAGTCTGGCTTTGTATTCAGTTTCTACTTTTTGAGTAAGGGCTTCCCGTTCTACAAAGTGGTGACCCTCTTCAACCTGAAGAACTTTGTGGGAGGTTGGGGGGACAGTAAGACTGCTGTAGGCCACAGGTGACAGAAACCCTACCCAAACAGATTAATAGTCAGGATGTGTATTAAGGCTCCAGCTCCATTCTGCTGTCATTCTCTCAGCTCTTTTTCCCCCTATGTGTAACAAGATATGAAAGTATAGATTTTGATTTGGACAACAAGATACACGAATGTGAAATTCTAGGAACAGATCTCCAAGGATATAAGAAGGAATCAGGTGGGAACCACCTGTAATTCCAGCACTTTGGGAGGCCTAGGCGGGCAGGTTGCTTGAGGCCAGCCTGGGCAACATAGCAAGACTAAAAATACAAAAAATAGCCATGTATGGTGGCATGTGCCTGTAATCCCAGCTAATCTGGGAGGGAGGCTGAGGCATGAGAATCACTTGAACCCGGGAGACAGATGTTGCAGTGAGCCAAGATTGCACCAATACACTCCAGCCTGGGTGACAAAGTGAGACTCTGTCTCAAAATAAATAAATAAATAAATAAATAAATAAATAAATAAATAAATAAATGTTAAAAAATCAAATAAATAAATAAAAAGGAGGAATTGGAGAGTGGAAGGAGGGTTTGGTGAAGAAATCTCTGGCAGAGGCCAGGTGTGGTGGCTCATGCCTGTAATCCCAGCACTTTGGGGGACTGAGGCAGGTGGATCACTTGAGGTCAGGAGTTTGAGATCAGCCTGGGCAACATGGTGAAACCCCATGTCTACTAGAAATACAAAAATTAGCCGGGCACCGTGGAGCATACCTGTAGTCCCAGCTACTCAGGCGCTGATGCAGAAGAATCGCTCGAACCAGAATGGCAGAGGTTGCAGTGAGCTGAGATCTCCCCACTTCACTCCAGCCTGGACGACAGAGTGAGACTGTGTCTCAAAAAAAGAAAAAAGGGCTGGGTATGGTGGTTCATGCCTGTAATCCCAGCAGTTTGGGAGCCTGAGGTGGGCAGATCACCTGAGGTCAGGAGCCCAAGACCAGTCTGGCCAACATGGTGAAAACCCGTCTCTACTAAAAGTACAAAAAATAATTTAGGCAGGCATGGTGGCACCTGCCTGTAAGCCCAGCTACTCTGGAGGCTGAGGCAGAAGAATCGCTTGAACTCGGGAGGCAGAGGTTACAGTGAGCTGAGATCGCGCCATTGGACCCCAGCCTGGGCAACAAGAGCAAGACTCCATCTCAAAAAAAAAAAGAAAGAAAAGAAAAAAAAAGAAATCTCTGACAGAGCTTTTGCTGTGCTGTGAGTCTGAGTTTACCTCATTCCCACTGAGGGAAGCTTCGGGCAGCCCATTTCCTTCACTTCGGGCAGCCCATTTCCTTCACTTCATGCCTACAGGCTTCCAGTCATTTGGGGAGCTTGTCAGGGATGTTGGTGTACATGGAGACTCTCTGGTCTGTCATTTACCTCCCACCTGAAAAAGGCAGGCAGTGGTGGGCTGTCAGCCTACACATGCAGACGGGTCCCAGGATGCATTTGTGTTTCCCATGGATAAGATATGGGTTGTGCAAGAGACAGTTCCCTTGGATCTGGTCTAGTAAGGCTGCCTGGAAGGGCAGGAAGCTGTCGGTGAATGCCAGATATATAGAGGTGAGGAAGAAGTCACCGTATATTGCCCAGGGAGAATTACTGGAGAGAGGTCCAGCATGGTCATCTCCAAGGAGTTTATGAATGCTACAGTCCAAAAAATAACATCATGTACTGTCATAGTCCATTCAGGCCACTATAACAAAAGACCTTGGACTGGGTAACTATAAACAGCAGAAATTTATGGCTCTTAGTTCTAGGGGCTGGGAAGTCTAAGATCAGGGTGCTAGGAGGTTCAGTGTCCGGTGAGGGCTCACTACTTCCTACCTGGTACAAGGGGCAAGGCAGCTCCCGTCAACCTTTTTTTTTTTTTTTTCTGAAATGGGGTCTCACTCTGTCACCCAGGCTGGAGTGCAGTGGCTCATCACAGCTCACTGCGGCCTCTGGCTCCTGGTGGAGCCTACTGAGTAGCTGGGATTATAGGTGTGTGCCACCATGCCCAGTTAATTTTTAAATTTTTTTTGTAGAGACAAGGTCTCGCTATATTGCCTGCACTAGTCTTGAACTCATGCACTCAAGAGATCCTCTGCTTTGGCCTCCCAAAGTGCTGAGATTACAGGTGTGAGCCGCCACATTCAACCAAGATGTTGTAGTTTTGAAAGCATCTCAGGCAGAAGCAGGAGAGTGCAGTATCCAGCGTGCATTACTCTATTTATGAAACCCTCTGAGATGCCACTAGGGAAGGGGGTCACTGAGTAAGGTTCTACAAGTACAGGTAGAAATAATTATCTAGAAAAAAAAGGAGAATACATGTAAATGTGAACTTATTTATGGATACAGGTGACAGAGGTTTGAAAACATCAGAAAAATATGTATCTTCTAAAATTTTGAATGTGAGGAACACATGGAGGGGAAGCATTCCCACATTTTCCATTATAGCAGGAAAAAAACCCATATACCCTTGACAGGAATGCATCTGGATTCCCTTTAAGATCTGAAGGAATGGCCAGGGGCAAATTGGCTCACGCCTGTAATCCCAGCACTTTGGGAGGTTGAGGCAGGGGGATCAGCTGAGGTCAGGAGTTCAAGACCAGTCTAACCAAGATGGAGAAACCCCGTCTCTATTAAAAATACAAACTTAGCCAGGCGTGGTGGCACATGCCTGTAATCCCAGCTACTCGGGAGGCTGAGACAGGAGGATTGCTTGAACCTGGGAGGTGAAGGTTGCAGTTAGTTGAGATCAAACCATTGCACTCCAGCCTGGGCAACAAGAGCAAAACTCTGTCTCAAAAAAAAAAAAAAAAAAGTTTCCTTTCTCAGAAGAGACTTCCCAGGAAAACCTGCCTCATTTTTGAGAAAGGAAGCAGTGATCTAAAATGTTATTTAAAATGTTTACTAGAAAAATAATTCAACTATCTGTTTTATCACTTACCTCTCCACACCCCTATTGGCTTCCTTTGTAATCTGCAGTGGGTTTTCTTTATTGACTCCTTTTATTGACCAGTATTTTATTTTTCTTCTGCAAAATGTGCTAACCCATGCCAATTACACACAGCTCTAGGATGACACACCCACTTTTTTCCCCACTACCTGGGCGATAGACTTATGAAGAATCAGGGTAGTGACTGGACTACCCTGAGTGGAATTGTGTTCCCCCAGAAAAGATACATTGAAGTCCTAACCCTCGTTCCTCAGAGTGTGATTGTGGAGATAGGGTCTTTACAGAGGTAATCAAGTTAAAATGAGGTAATTAGGGGAGTCCTATCTAGTATGACTGGTGTCCTTATGAGAAGAGAAAAGTAAAATATATGGAAGTTTGTTAAGTAGTATTGACTCACATGATTGCAGGGTTCCACAGCAGGCCGTTTGCGAGCTGAGGAGCAAGGAAGCCAGTTGGAGTCCCAAAGCTGAAGAACTTTCAACGTTCCAGGGCAGGAAGCAGCCAGCACAGGAGAAAGATTAGGCTGGGAGGCTTAAGTCAGTCTAGTCTTTCCATGTTCCTCTGCCTGCTTGCATTCTGGCTGCACTGATAGCTGATTAGAATGTGCCCACCCAGACTGAGGGAGGGTCTCCCTTTCCCAGTCTACTGACTCAAATGTTAATCACCTTTGGCAACACCCTCACAGACATACCCAGGAACAATACTTGGCATCCTTCAATCCAATCAAGTTGACAGTAGTAACCATCACAGACACCCACACAAGGAAAATGACCACACGAAGACAGAGAATTGGACTGACGCATCCATAAGCCAAGAAGTGCTAATGACTGCCAGTAAACAACCTGAAGCCAAGGAGAATCAGGGAAAGAGACTTCCCCTCCAGGTTGCAGAGGAAGCACAACCCTGCTGACACCCTGATTTCAGACTTCCAGTCTCCAGAATGGAGACAATACATTTGTGTTGCTGTAAGCCACCTAGTTTGTGGAACTCTGTTGGGTGGCCCTACAAACCAATGCAGCCTGTGTATGCCAATGCCAGTTATATTTTTTATTGTAATTGTATAATTTAAGTAAACATACAAGCCCATGAATTAATTTTAAAAAGTTATTCTTTTTTAATATATATTTTTTATTGCATTTTAGGTTTGGGGGTACATGTGAAGAACATGCAAGATTGTTGCATAGGTACACACATGGCAGTGTGATTTGCTGCCTTCCTCCCCATCACCTATATCTGGCATTTCTCCCCATGCTATCTCTCCCCAACTCCCCACCCCCCACTGTCCCTCCCCTCTTTCCCCCCGACAGACCCCAGTGTGTGATGCTCCCCTCCCTGTGTCCATGTGTTCTCATTTTTCAACACCTGCCTATGAGTGAGAACATGAAGTTATTCTTAAAAAAAAAGTTGAATGCTTTGGAAAGACTTGAAGGAAGAGGATGATTGAAAAAATTGTTGTTGGATTAGAAGTGGGCAAGAACTGTAAAATGCTGGAAGAAAAAAATGTAGGGTTCTGCACTCAAAGTACTCTGAAAGTATTTTAAAGTTCTCCTTTAAAGAAATAAAGACTAGAAATCTTTGATGATGCCTGGTGTGGGTCATGCCATGATGATGTGAAACTCTAGGGCAGGTGCCATGGCTCAAGCCTAGAATCCCAGCACTTTGGGAGTCCCAGGCAGGTAGATTGCTTGAGTCCAGGAGTTCAAGACCAGCTTAGGTAACATAGCAAGACCTCGTCTCTACAAAAATACAAAAATTAGCCATGTGTGGTGGTGCACGTTTGTAGTCCCAGCTGTTTGGGAGGCTGAGGTGGGAATGAAGCAGGAAAGGCGAGACACAAACCTCTCAAACACGGAACTGAGGAAGGAAGTGGCCTTTTATTCGGCCATGAGCTGCAGGGGGCTACAGCCTCATTTACCGAGCTCCCCAAGAAACAGCTTCTTTTCCCTTTTATAGGCTTACAACGCTAAAGGGGAAACTGAGGTGAAACTATGTCATTGTCCATTGGCTGGACGTCCGACCTTACAATCTTTTGGCTTCATTGATTTGCTAGTTCATATGCAGTGTGAGCGGGAACAGGCAGGGGAGGGAGTTTACAGAGACCAGACAAAGGCAGTAAATTATTAGTTGGCAGAGGTGTTTCCAGGAGGGAGCCTTGGCCATGCAGACGTGGGAGTGTGACCAGTGCTGGGCTCCAGCCGGTAGGGATAACATTTATTTGTAACTCTTTCAAGACTACAGATAGCAGACATGCTGGGATACAAAAAGGGAGTTATTTTCCCAGCTCTTTGGTATTTTATTTCTTTTTTTTTCACCCTCCTTCCCATCCGGAGGAGAGGAGGAGGTAGAAGCCAGAAAGTGAGAGGAGGGGAGGGGGTCTCCCCTCTCAGGAGGATAGCTTGAGCCTGGGAGGTCCAGGCTGCAGTGACTGTGATCACGCCACTCCACTCCAGCCTGGGTGACAGAGGGAGAACCTGTCACACACATACACACACACACAGACACACAGACACACACACACACACACACACACACACACACACACACACAAAACCAACCTTTAGTCATCAGTGACACATTCAAATAAATGCTTTTAATCTATAGAAAAAAATTGGCAATCAAATATATATTTATGTGTTTTAGTTTAAGTTATGTGAAGTATGTGTGTATCATTTAAAAATTTTTATTTTAATTTAAAAAATAGAGACAGGGACTCATCTCACTATGTTGCCCAGGTTGGTCTGGAACTTTTGGGCTCAACCAGTCTTTTTGCCTCAGCCTCAGGGTGCTGGGATGAGCCATGGTGGTCAGCCATGTGTATAATTTTTTTTTTTTTTTTTTGGGAGATGTATTCTCGCTCTGTCACCCAGGCTGGAATGCAGTGACATGATCTCAGCTCACTGCAACTTCTGCCGCCCGGGTTCAAGCAATTCTCCTGCCTCAGCCTCCTGAGTAGCTAGGTCTACAGGCACATGCCGCCACACCCAGCTAATTCTTTTTTTTTTTGTATTTTAGTAGTGATGGGGTTTCACCATGTTACCCAGACTGGTCTTGCATTCCGAACTCAGGCAATCCACCCACCTTGGCCTCCAAAAGTGCTTGATTTACAGGCATGAGCCACCGTGCCAGGCCTGTGTAAGAAATTTTAAGTAATTCTTCATCTTGACTTTTGTGGCTAACTGATCATCTATGTGCAAACTAAATGAGCAAGAAGGCCTCTATTGTATTGTTTTGAGCTTTCAGAACTAGATATGAGTTTGAAAGTTGGTTCAAGGAGCTGTGTGTATTGTGCAAGTTATTAAATTTTTCTAAGTTCCAGTTTCCTCATTTGTATAAAATGGGAATAATACCTACGACACTACAAATGTTGTGAAATTAAATGACACAATGAACTTAAAGGATCTAGTAGTATTAGATGCTTTCCAACTTAAAGTGGGAGAAAACTCCCAGTACTTTGGGAGGCTGAGGTGGGCAGATCACAAGGTCAGGAGTTCAAGGCAAGCCTGGTCAATATGGTGAAACCCTGTCTCTACTAAAAAATACAAAAATTAGTCAGGCGTGGTGGTGGGCATCTGTAATTCCAGCTACTTGGGAGGCTGAAGTAGCTGGAATTACAGATGGTTGGTCTTGAACTTTTGGGCTCAAGCGATCTTTTTGCCTCAGCCTCAGGGTGCTGGGATGAGCCACGGTGCTCAGCAGGAGAATCACTTGAATCCAGGAGGCGGAGGCTGCAGTGAGCTGAGATCATACCACTGCACTCCAGCCTGTGCAACAGAGTAAGAATGTTTCAAAAAAAAAAAAAAGTGGGAGAAAACTCACTCTACCATGGCTTAAACAAAAACAGAATAAATTGATTTGTGACGATAATGAAATTCTAAGGGAGCATTGGCTTCAGACACAGTCCTGCAAATAATGTCCCAGAACCATAGTTTCAGTCCTGCAAGTAATGTCCCAGAACCTGGTTTCTCTGTGTACATCTGTCAACTACTCCTTGTTGGCTCAGTCCTTAGACACAATCTCTCTAGCAAGATGTGCACAGCAGGCATTTTTTCCCCATATCTTCCTAAGTTCAAGTTCAGTGGCAAAGAGTGCCTGCTAGAGCCCCTCTTGGAGCCCTGTAAAATGCTTTCTTGCATCCCCTTCTGTTGTGGTCTGGATCTGCGTCCCCGCCCAAACTCATGTCGAACTGTAATCCCCAGTGTTGGAGGTGGGGCCTGGTAGGAGGCGACTGGATCATGAAGGCAGATTTCCCTCTTGGTGCTTATAGTGAGATCTGGTCATTTAAAAGTGTGTGTCACCTCCCCTGCACCTCTCTTGCTCCTGCATTAGCCACGTGAGTCTGTTTCCCCTTCCGCCATGATTGTAAGTTTTCTGAGGCCTTCCCAGAGGCCAAGCAGATTGCAGTGGCAGCGACTACTGCCATCACGCCAGCTGCAGCAGGGACTGCATACTCCATGGAGCTGGTGGGAGCCCCGCTCCTTCTGAGTTGTGGCAGGAGCTCCCTTGCTGCGACTGCCCAAACTGCGGCTGCAGACCCAGGCCTCCAGCTCTAGGGAGCAGGCAGGAGCCATGCCCTCCTGGGCAGTGCTACAGCTGCCCAAACCTTGGCTGTGGATCCAAGCCTCCCTGTGCTCGTGGTGGGGACCGGGAGCAGGTAGGATCTGTCCTCCCTGGTGCAGATGCAGCCTCCCAACCACAGCTGAAGACCTGGACCTCCTACTCCATGGAGCAGGCAGAAGCTGGGACAAATGGGAGCCCCACCCCTTCCCAGTTGGTGGGGCAGGAACTCCTGGTGTGCAGTAGCAGCCTCTCTCCCAGGTGCAGGACACAGGCATCCCTGTACCCTGCGACCTCGGGGGCCCAGGAAGAGCCCCCTACCTCCCTGCAGTCTGGGGTGTCTGCTTCTGCTGCCTGGCCTCTCTCCTCTCCTGGGGCCCAATCTGATCTCAGAGAGGGGTTGGAGCTAAGCCCCAGGGCCATGAATGGCAGCGGGAGGCAGACAGACAGATTCCTGGATGGAAGGGGACGGATCCCTGGTAAGGCCCCCGCTTCAGGCCAGGAAGAGCCTAAAGGCTGGGGGCCGGCTGAGAGACCTGCAGACTGGGGTGGGGACTCAGTGCCTCTTCCACCCCTGCATGGCCACCCATGGACCAGTTGGCATGCGCTTCCTCCCCTCTGAAGTCCATAAAAGCCCTGGGCTCAGCCAGAGGAGGGCAGAGGGTGGAGAGTACACAGAGAGATGACAGGACAGGACGACCAGCTGCAGAGAGGAGCTACTCTCTCTGTTGAGAGCTTCAGAGACCTGCAGAGATGTCGGGACTACCAGCTGCAGAGAGGAGTGACCCTCTCCAGGGCCCCCTTTTGGCTGAGAGCTGAACGCTCCACAGGATGACCTGCCTACAGAGAGGAGCTATCCCTTGCTGGTCTCCTCTGAGCTGTTCTAACAGTTAATAAAGCTCATCTTCATCTTGTTTACCCTTCACTTATCTGCATACCTCATTCTTCCTGGATGCAGGACAAGAACTTTGACAAGAACTCAGACAAAGGTGCCACTGGTCACAGAGGTTTCTGGCCAGGAAATTGAAACCCCAAAGATCCCATAACACCAGCGTCATGCTTCCTGTACAGCCTGTGGAACCATGAGCCAGTTGAACCTCTGTTTTTTATGAATTACCCAGTCTCACGTATTTCTTTACAGCAGTACCAGAGAACAGACTAATACACCTTCATGCTGATTAGGCTACATAATTACCTCTGGGTTAATTGCTGTGCCAGAGGAAAGCATGATTTGATTTGGAGGGAGTAGGTCTGATGCTCCACACAAAGCATGTGCACTAGGTGGGGTGAGGGAGTTCTCTCCAGAGAAACCAGAACAGTATTAAGAGCAAGGGAAATGGATTCTGGGTAGCTAAAAACACTGTTCATACGCTAGCTCTGAGGGTAACGTCTAGTAAGAAATCAGCGTTAGCTGACTCTCTGCAGTGTCTTGCACCTCAAACCCTTAACTCCAGCGTCCCTTTTGGCTTTAGTGAGAGCACTGCCTTTGCTAGGGCACATGCCCCTGGCATCCCCCCAACTCTGCTCTTCCCTTTGATTATTTATATATTTATTTATTGAGATGGAGTGTTGCTCTGTTGCCCAGGCTGGAGTGCAGTGGTGCGATCTTGGCTCACTGCCACTTTTGCTTCCTGGGTTCAAGCGATCCTCCTGCCTCTGTCTCCTGAGTAGCTGGAATTACAGGCATCCGCCACTATGCCTGGCTAATTTGTTGTTTTAGTAGAGATGGAGTTTCAACATATTGGCCAGGCTTGTCTTGAACTCCTGACCTCAGGTGATCCGCCCATCTCGGCCTCCCAAAGTGCTAGGATTACAGGTGTGAGCCATGGCGCCCGGCTCCCTTTGGTTTTAAATATTCAGCTGTGAACCCAGCTCATCTGCCAGGCCAGAATGTGGCAAATATATCCTGGACCAGTCCTGCTCTTCTAACTGCCTGGCAATGTGTTTGACTATCAGGGCCATTATCAGCCCATCTCTCCCATCCACCACTCTAGTTTAGGCCAGTGCCTCCTTCAAGTTTCAAAATTGCCTCTCAGTTCCAGGACATTGAGATGTGGTAAAGTATTAACTTCTTTATGAATCTGTACATTTAATGTTCATCCTTAATTTTTGGTCTTTTTGAACTTAAGTCTTAATTTTTGTCTAAGTCACATATGGAAACTTAGCTATCTCCTGTTATTTGCATTGGAAAACTCGACTTTGTCCACTTCTTTAAGTGTCTGCAGTGTGGTCGTTGTCCACCCGGTAATTCATAGTTGGCTAAATTCAATACTGTGGTAGAAACAAGGAATCAACCCCAATATCTATTCTCTTTCCTTTGGTTCTCCAAATGTTGCCTGGACACATGCTGCCCAGAATAGACCATGTTACATAGCCTCCTTTGCAGCAAAGTGTGATTATGAGATTAAGTTTGAATTGGAAGCATGCAAACTGAAATGACTTGTACAGTTTCCAAAGCATTCCTTTAAAAGACAAGAGTGTTCCTTCAACTGCTCAGGTTTCCTTCCATTTTGGCTGGAATGTAGATCCAGTGGACATGGTGGCATGGCCTTTTTGCCTTTGTGGAAGAGGGCAACACCCTAGAACAGAGAATGGCATATTTCTTCTGTAAAGGGCCAGATGGTAAATATTTTCAGCTTTATGGGACACCTAGGCTCTGTCATAGCTGCTAACTCTGCTGTTGTAGGGGAAAGCAACCACAGACAATATGTAAACAATGGGCATGGCTGTGTTCTAGGAAGACTTTATTTACCAAAACAGGCAGCGGCTGAATTTTCTCTGCAGGCTGTAGTTGGCTGACCCCAAACCTATAACACAGTAAAACAACAATATAAAAAAAAAGCAGGGCCAGGCTCAGTAGCTTACACCTATAATCCTAGCACTTTGGGAGGCTGAGATGGTCCTGTCACTTGAGACCAGGAGTTGGAAACCAGCCTGGGCAATATGGCGAAACCCGGTCTTTACAAAAAAATTACAAACATTAGCCAGGTGTGGTGCTGCATGCCTCTAGTGCCAGCTACTTGGGAGGCTGAGGCCAGAGGATCACTTTAGCTTGGGAGGTTGAGGTTGAGGTTGCAGTGAGCTGAGATCACGCCACTGCACTCCAGCCTGGGCAACAGACAGATCCTGTCTCAAAAAAGAAAAAAAAATATAAAAAGCTTCTATCCTCAACACTGTCAAGGTATAAAGGGTAGGGGAGAGTTAACTGGTCTTCTATAAGGAGATCTCTTTTGTTTAAACCACTGTATTTTGGGAAATTGTTGTTTCAGCAGCTGTATCTTAATAATTTTTATATTTTAAATATCATCAAGCCAGAATCTTCTTAACTTTTTGGACCACAAATCTCAGTCCTTCTCTCTCATTTTCTCTGACTCAGGCCTCACAGGACCCTGTGAGGTTATAAACTGGCTTGAATCCTAGAAATTGTCATGGAATCTACATAGCTTTCAGGCCACTCTCCCTGTTTTTTTTTTTTTTCTTCCCTTTTGCCAGCAGACTTTCCTCAGTGTTTCTCAGTGTACTGAAGGCTGGCTTCTACCTCTGTCCTCCACTGTAACTGAAGATCCCTATTGCCAGCATGGGCTTCCCAAGCGTCACTCTACTGAGCCTCTCCATTGTATCCGCCATGGTGACCCCCTTCTGCAGCCCCTTCTCCCCATGGCTCCCTTCTTTCCTGCTTTCCTGAAGCTGTCCCGCTTGAGTTCTGCAGCACTAACCTATCCTTCCATGTTTCTTCCTCATACATCTCTGCCTAATTCGGCTTAGCCACTTTCATTAGTTATTCTTCCCCTGCCTAGCCCTTCATGTTGACAATATGGACAGTTGCACCCTTGGTTCTTGTTCAGTCCCCTCCTGAATTCCCACAAATTCCCCAGGCTTTCGTCATTCATTGTAGCCTAATGACTTCTGAATATGTACCTTCAGGCTCGATTGCTCTCTGAAACTCAAACCTATATGCCCAACTGCCTATCTTGTTCTAGGTGATCTTCTAAATCTGTCATTCTTGGGCTTGGTGCACTGGCTCACACCTGTAATCCCAGCAGTTTGGGAGGCCAAGGCAGGCTGATCACTTGAGGTCAGGAGTTCGAGACCAGCCTGACCAACATGCTGAAACTCTGTCTCTACTAAAAATACAAAAAATAGCCAGGTATGGTGGTCTGAGCCTGTAATCCCAACTAGTCAGGAGGCTAAAGCAGTGACACTCACTTCCCAAATTTACCATAGGCATACATGTGCCTCACTCCATGCGTGGCTTTTTGTGGATCTTGTTCCAGTGGACTTAATTCACAGCCTCCATCACTGTACAGACCAGGCACTTTCTTCCGTTGTGAGATGGAGCTTACCTCTGTTGATCCCAGCAGAACCTGCAAGGCTTCCAACATTGTAAGCGGACTCCCAACCTGCTTCTCTCCCTGCTTTCCCTTACTGGAGCCACCAGCCTGGGTGACATGGCAAAATCCCATCTCTACTAAAAATACAAAAATTAGCTGGGTGTGGTGGCACACACCTGCAGTCCCAGCTACTCAGACGGCTGAGGTGGGAGGATTACTGGAACCTGAGAGCCAGAGGTTGCAGTGAGCTGAGATCATGCCACTGCACTCCTGCCTGGGTGACAGAGTAAGACTCTGTCTCAAAAAAAA
>PVKV010033045.1:0-13557 GCA_004027835.1 Alouatta palliata
TTTTTTTTTTTTTTTTTTGAGACGGAGTTTCACTCTTGTTACCCAGGCTGGAGTGCAATGGCGCCATCTCGGCTCACCGCAACCTCCGCCTCCTGGGTTCAAGCAATTCTCCTGCCTCAGCCTCCCGAGTAGCTGGGACTACAGGCACGTGCCACCACGCCCAGCTAATTTTTTGTATTGTTAGTAGAGACGGGGTTTCACCATGTTGACCAGGATGGTCTCGATCTCTTGACCTAGTGATCCACCCGCCTCGGCCTCCCAAAGTGCTGGGATTACAGGCGTGAGCCACCGCGCCCGGCAACATGTTCTTGAGTAGGATTCACATTTAACTGCTGGCATAATTTGCAACTGTTTGATTTAGTGTCCGTAGTTGTTAGGTTTGGAACAATAAAGTTTAAATTTTCCAAAGTGTGAATGATTCATTCTTTCTACCAATATTGTGTTTTACCCATCTCAGGAGGATACTTCGTAGCAGACAATAATAAGGCACCACTAGGACTTTTTTCTTTTTTTGAGATGAAGTCTTGTTCTGTCGCCCAGGCTGGAGTGCAATGGCGTGTTCTTGGCTCACTGCAACCTCCGCCTCCCGGTTTCAAGTGATTCTCCTGTCTCCGCCTCCTGAGTAGCTGGGATTACAGGCATGCACCACCAGCACCATGCCCAGCTAATTTTTTGTATTTTTAGTAGAGATGGGCTTTTCCCATGTTGGCCATTGTGGTCTCAAACTCCTGACTTCAGGTGATCCAACCGTCTTGGCCTCCCAAAGTGTTGGGATTACCAGCGTGAGCCACTGCACCTGGCCAGGATTTTTAAGGTTCAAGCATCCATGACAATTTTGTGTGTTAAATGAAATGACATACACTTTTGGATATATACACTTGGGTAAGTATGATTTTGGGTAATAATATTTAGTACTTCAGTTATTCTCTGTACTCTTTTTTTTTTGTTTGTTTGAGATGGACTTTTGCTCTTGTTGTCCAGGTTGGTGTGCAGTGGGTGCCATCTCTGCTCACTGCAATCTCCCCTTCCTCGGTTCAAGCGATTCTCCTGCTTCAGCCTCCCAAGTACTTGGGATTACAGGCATGTGCCACTATGCCCAGCTAATTTTTTTAGGTTTTTAGTAGAGACGGGGTTTCTCCATGTTGGTCAGGCTAGTCTCGAACTCCCGACCTCAGTGATCTGCCCGCCTCGGCCTCCCAAAGTGCTGGGATTACAGGCATGAGCCACTGCGTGAGAACCACCTCTCTGTTCTGCCCCAAGATGCTAATGTGGGTAAAATGAAAACCATGTCACAGTGCAGCTTCATCGTATACCCTCAGAGGTTCATCACTGTTGAACATGAACTGTATTATGTTTCTGTGTGTCTTTTTCTTGGGTAGACCCCAGGCACCTTTGTCTTCAGGAATCAGAAATACAGAAACAAAGTGTGGGCTTCAGGGTGAAAGTATTTTAACAATCATAGTATTGACCTTGTAGTACTCAGTGACATAATTTGAAAATACTAATGTTCAGAAATGTTCTCTTAAGGATGAACACACGGTGGGAATTTTGATTTGGTAGATTAACTAGAAACTTCCTATTTTCACCCTCATAACTTTTTGGTAATCTGAACTTTTGATCACACTTCTGCAACTGCTTTGACATCCACCTAAAGTTTGGTTTGGATATTGAGAATGATGACGCCATGCACTAACGTGGTCTGAAAGTGTTCACTACGTAATGAGGCTTTCTGGGGAGAGCAGGTAGACTTCTCCAGCTGGTCCAAAAATGACTTCAGGAAATTGACGTAGGTGACTGGCTTGGGGTATTATGATTGTTAAGGGGTAGGACTGGGTTATGGGTGCCCGCTTGTGGTTTGACATTCCAGCTGGTACCAAAGGAATGGGCACTGAGGCTTTATCAGTTGACCAGATGGAGGGCAGAATAGAAAGAGGGAGTGCAGAGGTGTAAAAGGCGTTAGTGTTCAGACATCATAGAATGCAGTCAACTCTAGTACAACACTGAATGCTTCCTCTGGAAACTCCTGCCGTCTTGGTTAGGAAAGACCCCAATTTTCTTCATGATAATATCTTACATTCTTTTTATAGCTACGGATATACGTCTCATTGCACAGTGTGATTGTTGAAAACACCGGTGAAATACTGTTTAGTAAAATTGCCTAAGAAACTTTTTACTACTAGACAATGAAAATTATTCTGTGGAAGTGTTTATAATAAATATAATGTATTATGTAATTTATAGGATTTATTAAAATGTATTATAAATATGGTATTACTAGAAAGAGCATTTTTCCAAAAGCTATGGAAATGTCATTTTCCCATTATAGCATTAAGTAATATATTCCATGGTTCATTTTCTACTCTAATAAAATCGTATTTTGTGTGTTATATATGTATACACATATATATCTATTTATTTTTTCTTTTTCCGTATGTTGCATCCAGATGCTATGCTTGTGGGTTTTCTTGTTTGTTTGTTTGGTTTTTTTTTTTTTTGAGACAGAGTCCACTCTGTCACCCATGCTGGAGTGCAGTTACACAATCTCAGCTCACTGCAGCCTCTGCCTCCTGGGCTTAAGGGATCCTCCTGCCTTAGCCTCCCGAATAGCTCAGGTTACAGATGTGTGCCGTCACGCTCGGCTAATTTTTGTATTTTTAGTAGAGACAGGGTTTTGCCGTGTTGACCAGGCTGGTCTTGAACTCCTGACCTCAGGTGATCCATCTGCTGCAGCCTCCCAAGGTGCTGGGATTACAGGCTTGAGCCACCATGCCCGGCCTAACTATACTTCTAAGTTTTTGTTCCATTTAACAGGTACACAGACCCTAACAATGGAAATTGAGAAACACACTTTGTGACAATACATAATCTCTCTCTTTTTGAGAGGCGGTCTCTTTATGTTGCTCAGGCTGGTCTCGAACTCCTGGACTCAGCAATTCTCCTGCCTCAGTCCTGCGTAGCTGGGATCACAGGCCTGCGCCTCTATGCCCAGTTAGTGTTGTCTCTTGTATGTGACAGGAACAGACACCAACCAAAATGAATACTTAGGGCCCCTGAATATGATTCAAAGAGAGGTATGGGCCACGTTTATGCTGACATTATTATAAGTTTAAACGTTCTCATGTTCCATTTGACATTTATAACGTGTATTTATCATGTTTTGAATTTTTCATGTTAGAATATGTGGTGACAGTGTTGAAACTGACTCCACTTCTAAATTCCTAGAAAATAGCAAAGGGTGGCTGGTTGTCATGGCCCACGCCTGTGATCCCAGCATTTTGAGAGGCTGAAGAGGGAGGCTTGATTGAGCCTAGGAGTTCAAGACCACCCTGAGCAGCAGAGGAAAACCCCATCTCTACAAAGTTTTTTTTTTTAATTACCAGAGCATGCTGGCACACACCTGTGGTCCTAACCACTATGGAGGCTTAGGAGGATCACCTGTGCCCAGGGAAGTCAAGGCTGCAGTAAGCCCTGCACTCCAGTCTGGGTGACAGAACGAGACCCTGTCTCAAAAAATTATTATTAAATGAAAATGAAAATTATTTGTGCCTGTGATCCCAGTTACTCAGGAGGCTAAGGTGGAGGATCTCTTGAGCCTGGTCCAGGCTGCAATGAACCCCAGTCGCACTACGGCACTCCAGCCTGGGCAACAGAGCAAGACCCTGTGATTAAAAAAAAAAAAAAAAAGGCTGGGTGCAGTGGCTCACACCTGTAATCCCAGCACTTTGGGAGACTGGGATGGGCAGATCACTTGAGGTCAGGAGTTCGAGACCAGCCTGGCCAACATGGTGAGACCCCTTCTCTGTTAAAAATACAAAAAATTAGGTGGGCATGGTAGAGTGTACCTGTAATCCCAGCTCCTGGGGAGGCTGAGGTGGGAGAATCACTTGAACCTGGAAGGCGGAGGTTGCAGTGAGCCAAGATCGTGCTACTGCACTCCAGCCTGAGTGACACAGCGAGACTCCGTCTCAAAAAAGGGAAAGAAAATAGTATAAGCTAACTACCACAGCACCCTTCCACCTGCCCATTCCTCCCTCTCTCACCTTTGTTTTCCTGGGAACAGCTTCCTGGAGAACAGCAGTAGTGAAGAACCACTCTTCCCCGCAGCACTTCATTAAGTCTAATGATCGTCCCCTTGTTTACAAAAATAAAAGCCAGATAGAGACCTGCCAAATTCTCATCCTTTGACGTATCAAGGATTACTGAATTCTTGGTCCCCACTGCCAGGTGCTCATGCGCTGCCCCATACCTGGACCCTGTAGCCTTGCTCCCTGCTCCACGTAAAACCTCTTTTCTCTGTGGTGAGGTTGCAGCATCCTCTCTTGTAATGATCCTTTGAATACCATCTCCCCCAACCTAAGTATGAATTTGTGTTTTGACAGATGTAAATATTTTCATTATGCCATCTGTGTTGGAATCTGTTCATTCTTTTGTGTGTGTGTGTGGCATAGGCTGTAAACTATACTCAACAGTTGAAAATAGTTCTTAGTTTGGTGAAATACTTTGAATCCTCAATGATTTGCATCTGTGTTACAATGATATTACAGGTAAGCAGATGTAAAAATCTTTCTCTGAGGAAATATCCATTTTTATTTATTAGAGAAAAACTATATCCATGTTGGTCCCTCAAAAATTTTATGCTAATTTTATATCCTAAAAGGATCATATTTGGGATTTGTTTATTTATTTATTTATTTTAAGACTGATAGACGGAGTCTCACTCTGTCACCCAGGCTGGAGTGCAGTGGCCTGATCTCGGCTCACTGCAGCCTCCGCCTCCTGGTTCCAGTGATTCTCCTGCCGCAGTCTCCCAAGTAGCTGGGACTACAGATGTGCACAACCACTCCCAGCTAATTTTTGCATTTAGTAAGTTTAGTAGAGTTTAGTAGAAACAGGGTTTCACCATGTTGGCCAGGCTGGTCTCAAACTGCTGACTTCAAGTGATCCACCAATTCAGCCTCCCGAAGTACTGGGATTATCGGTGTGAGCCACCTCACCTGGCCAACAGGATCATATTTCAATTAATTAACACTTCAAGATGAATGCAACCTTCCAATAACAGGGATGTGAGAGAAAAGCATACTTATCCCTACATGTTAATTCACAAATACTGCCATAAAATTATTGCCAGTAGACATGAGGCTATTTAAATTTTGATAATTTTGTTTTACTTTCTTCTAGGTTCACATGAAAAAGAACAACTTGCCCACCAGATAACTTTAGTATTATTGCAAAATTGTTCTTTGGTGAAAATCAGTCCGGGAGTCTTCTGAAGACTCTCTTCAGGCTTTGTTACTCGTCTACATGAGAGAACATTAGGAAAATGAGACACCTAAAAAAGATCACAATTGTTAAAAGTACGTTTTCTAATTACTTTCAGAATGCATATAAAGTGAACTTGAAATTACAGTATACTTAGAAATTATCTGTGTAAGCATATTGCAATGTCAACTAAGTTTATCTGAAAGGAATTTGAGGTTAATTCATCTCAAATTGGAATAGAATAACATAGAATAAGAAATGTAAAAAAGAACTACGTAATTTACATGTATTTTTTAATTTTTTTTTTTTTTTTTTTTTTACTCTCTGTCACCCAGGCTGGAGTGCAGTAGCACGATCTCGGCTCACTGCAACCTCCGCCTCCCGGTTCAAGCGATTCTCCTGCTTCCACCTCGAGTAGCTGGGATTACAGGCGCGTGCCACCATGTCCAGCTAATTTTTGTGTTTTGAGTAGAGACGGGGTTTCACCGTGCTGGCCAGGCTGGTCTCGAACTCCTCACCTCAGGTGATCCAACTGTCTCAGCCTCCCAAAGTGCTGGGATTGCAGGTGTGAGCCACCAGGCCCGGCCAGTTAATGCTTTTTTAAAAGCAACAACTGGTGACCTAACTTCTCACTGGCCTTAGCCCTGTACGCCCCGGGGCCTGTCCCTAGGAAACTCGGAAGCTGAGCACAGGATCACCTCTGTTCCTCCCAAAAGAACGGGAATGGAAAAGGAGAGGATTTCTGTTCTGCTTTGTGGGCCGTCAGCATGAAATTGCATACTACACTCAGGCAGGATTTTGCAGTTCACATACTAACTTACATCGCTTTCACAGACAATCCCAGGGCTTTTTAATTAAATTGCTAAAATTAGTTTTTATGTATTTATTTATTTCAGAGACTGGGTCTCTGTCGCCCAAGCTGGAGTGAAGTGGCCGTCATAGCTCCGTGTAAACTCGAACTCCTGGGCTAAAGCGACTCAGCCTTCGGGATAGCTGGGACTATAGGTGCCCGACCCCACGGCCGGCTCAAGAATAATTTTAATAGCAGGAATTTTCCCGGATCTAATCATCAGCCGACTTTGCTCTGCCCGGGCAAGACTACAGTTCGGAGACAGGTGAACTGCTCCAGCCTGGCTAGCAGGTCTCGCCTGCAAAACCCGAAAAACAGGCGCTGGGAGCGAGGCGGAGGGAAGCGCAGGCCCCGCCCCCGCCCCCGCCCCGCCCCGCCCTGCCCGGCCACGCCTTCCTCCGACCCCCTTCGCTGCGCGCGCAGTTTCCCATACACCCGGAAGCGGATCGCGTGGAGCGAAGGTCACGCTGTGGCGCGTGAGTTTCCCTTTGTCTAAATTAAATCTGTGCTTCCCAGCTCCCCCGCGCTTCTGTACCCGGGATCTGAGGGGCCACACGGACCTCGAAATACCCGCACCCGCTCCCTCTACCCCGACCAAATTCAGGCGTCTTCGTGAGAGTCCGGCGGTCGCTTCCCTGTGTGTTTAACTATCTCGGCGGCGGGTCCTGTCCCCAGTCTTTTTGCCACAGGGCCATGTAGTCACCTCCTATCGCGAAGTTTTTCTGCTTCACGTCCTTCACTATTGCCTACACCCGCTCTACACTGCGTCAAGTCCTCCCTCGCGAGGTGGATTCCGGTCTATCCGGTCCCCCTAGCCTCGCCCTTGTCGGCCGCGGAGCGCAGCGCTCCAGTCTCGATCCAGGGGAAGCCACGACCTCTGCTGGGTTCTGGGATTCTGCAGACCCCACCCCACTGTTGATCCAGACCCTACCCTTACCCTCCTTGATCCGGGGCCCCGTTGCTCCCTAGGCCTCCTCTTCCCAGCCACCGCTTCTCCGGACGCTGGGTGTGGGGAGGTGACTTACTGTGTCTCCTGACATCCAGTGTTCTTGCATCCCAGATAACACCCCACAGAAAAGGCATTCTTCTTGTGGGCATCGGATCCCAATCCCTTCCATGTGAGTGGGTGCAGAAAGAGAGATGGAGAGCGAGGGAGAAGAAAGAGAAACGTTTTGAAAGAGAAAAGAAGATTGAGGGAGAGCCATAAGTAGACAGCAAAATAGAAAGTGGATAAGGAATTTGCAAAGACAGAGAATGAGGCCGAGAATGTAGCAGGAGGAGAAAAGCAACAGAGAAATGCAGAGAAAAGTTCCATCTTCGGAGACTTGAAGGACAGCAAGATAATGAGAGGGGCAGCAAAGTGGGAGGTTCCTCAGATTGAGAGTAGGGGAGAGGAGGAGGGATTTGGAGCCAGGGCAGACAGAGCAGCCTGGTGCTGGGACAGCAAGAGGGGTCAGCTGGTGACAAGGAGAGCAGAGGGAGAACCACAGCAGGGAGAGGCCTGGGATCTCGGGGTGCCAGAGAATGGGGAAAAGGGGGTGTAACAGGGAAGAAGGAATTTAACAGGGGGAGCAGAGGGGGACCAGAGACAGGGAAAGAAAGAGGCAGAACTGGGCGTGGTGGCTCACACCTGTAATATCAGCACTTTTGGAGGCTGAGGCAGGTGGATCACCTGAGGTCAGGAGTTCGAGACCAGCCGGGTCAACGTGGAGAAACCGTGTCTCTACTAAAAATACAAAAATTCGCCGGGCGTGGTGGTGGGCGCCTGTAATCCCAGCTACTCGGGAGGCTGAGGCAGAAGAATTGCTTGAACTTGGAAGGCGGAGGTTGCAGTGAGCCAATGGCGCCATTGCACTGCAGCCTGGGGACAAGAGCAAAAATCCATCTCAAAAAAAAAGGGGGGACAGAGACAGGTGGAGATTGGGACGATCAAAGACTGGGCAGAGAGTTAGGAAAAGGGGTGAAACAAGTTGCCAGAATGGAGCAGATGGAAGAGAAGTAATAGAAGAAAGAAGGGGAGAAACATCAGGAGAAGACAGCTGCTGAAGATGAGCAGAATCCTAGGGGGAAAAGAAAGAGGGAAAAAAAGCTGGAAAAAGAGGGTGAGAATGAGAGAGACGTACAGAATGAGGGAGGGAAACACACAGTACTGAGAAAAGAGGGAACCCTGGGTGCAAATGAATGGTGAATTGACTGGATATTTGGATTAAGTTGTGACATTGATTTCTCTATTTATAATCTGATAATATGAAATTTGCTTTAAAAATACAGATGAAGATGAGATGTACAAAACTCTTGTCTGTAAGGCTGGTGCATTTTACAATTCTTGGCATCAGAGTTTAGCGTCCACTCACATTCCCTGTTCAGGCACCCGTCAGTGACTTGGGTCATTCATTGTGGGTCACCCACCTTCCTTTCCTGGGACGGCGAGTTTATAAGATAGCAGGCAAACCAAAGTGTTTTTCCTACTCTTGGAATGAACGCAATAGTGAACACTCGACACAGAATGCCTCATATGTGATGAACAAAATGTGTGGGGATTACCTCCCACCAACAGGCAATTCATCAGACACCACTTGGGTGTTCCGTAATTCCACTCAAGTTGACACTGTGTGTGTGGAGTTAGCCTCAGATCCCACAGGTTGGGGGCTCAGTTCCACAAGGCTGTCCCCACTTCACATGCCGGTTGTAAGTTCCAGGTTGGGACCTGAACTTCAACCGAACATCGAAAAATTGAAGATTCCCTTAACCCTTTCCTCAGATTTTATTAATTTGCTAGCTTGGTTTACAGAACTTAAGGAAACATTTTGCTTAGTTTTACCCATTTGTTATGAACCTGGGATCCACAGAGAGGAGAGGGGGGCTGTGCTCTCCATGGGGTTTGGTCAGGGCTGGGTCTGTGTCCTAAATGGGACAGCTCAGTCCAGCCCAGCTCCCCACTGCTGCAGCATGTATGTGGGCTTCTCCAAGAGGGGAGCGAGTTCTGAAGAAAGGGGCCAGAAACTGACTTGCTCTTCCTAGAGTTTTGTCCCTGCATCAACTCTGGTGCAGTGGGCAGCGGAGGACATCTTTCCGCAGGGTGAGGTCTAAGCTGTGTGTGTGGTTGTGGCACAGGAGGGGGAATGTGTTAATTCTGAGCCCTAAACAGCATGTTTTTAACATTTAGGACTGAATTCTGAAGTGTCATGCTGTGTGATGAAAAAGCCCAGAAGAGAAGGAAGAGGAAAGCAAAGGAGTCAGGGATGGCTCTTCCTCAGGTAAAGTGATACTCTCAGTCGATTGTTCTATCTCCTTCCTGTCTGAAATGCCGGGCATTGGATTTGTGAGATTTTTTTTCTGAGTCTGAAGCATCTTGACTGACACGTTTGCTGGCACTCACCCATGCCTTCCCTCAGTCCCTCTCGTCTCACTTAGATTCCATCTCTGGTGACCCAGTGACATGAGCTTGGGAAGAGGCTGCATTGGGCATGGTCCTGGGAAGGGCTCACCCCAGACATGGATGGAGACGGGGTATAGGCCTCGTGATGTCAGGGCAGTTGGGCCGTAGGAATTGTTCAGGGGCCACATCTGGATGCACCCTCAGCTCTTTTTGGACCAGAAGCTGCACGTGGAAGTCATGTATTGTGCACAAGCAACTGCATGCTCCAGCCTCGCTAACAGGTCTCGCCTGCAAAACCCGGAAAACAGAGGCGCTGGGAGCAAAGCGGAGGGAAGCGCAGGCCCCGCCCCTTCCCCGCCCCTGCCCGGCCACGCCCTCCTCCGACCGCCTTTGCTGTGCGCGCAGTTTCCCACACACCTGGAAGCGGATCGCGTGGTGTGAAGGTCACGCCGTGGCGCTTGAGTTTCCCTTTTTCTAAATTAAATCTCCATGGGGTGTGCTCAGGGCTGGGTCTGTGCCCTGAATGGGGCAGCTCAGTCCAGCCCAGCTCCCTACTGCTCCAGCGTGTGTGTGGGCTTCTCCAGGAGGGGAGCGAGTTCTGAAAGAAAGGGGCCAGAAACGTAATTTAATTAAATCTAAATTAAATTCAAGGAAAGGAGTTCAGGAAGGAGAAACCTTTTCTGCCCGATTATTTTTTCTGGTGGTGGGGGACCTAGTCTCGCCCTGTCATCCAGGCTGGAGTGCAATGGCGTGATAGCTCGCTACAACCTCTGACTCCCGGGTTCAAGCGATTCTTGTGCCTAATTCTCACAAGTAGCTGGGATTACGGGCACCCACCACCACACTTGGCTATTTATTGTATTTTTAGTAGAGATGGGAGTTTCACCATGTTGGTCAGGATCATCTTGATCTCCTGACCTCAGGTGATCCACCTGCCTCAGCCTCCCAAAGTGCTAGGATTACAGGCGTGAGCCACCGCGTCCAGCCTTCCTGCCTGATTTTTACTACATTTGAAGTTAAATGCCTTTCCCAGTTTTTTGTCTAGCTTGGTTCAGGAGGACGTTTTCTCAGCATCCTCAGCACATGCCTCTCACGGAGACTGATTTTCCTTCAGGGAGTCTCCTGCAGCAGCTGTGTTGGACAAAACGTATAATTTTGCTCAGAGGTTAGAGCAGATTTTTCTTGTCATTAGAGACGAGGAAATCATATTCTTGTCCACCAATTATTGTTATAATTTTTTAACGTCAAATTATGTGTAAATTTTGTAAGGGTTATTGCCGAGTTTAAAATGAGGAAACTGAGATCAGCCTAGGAAAATTAAATGCCAATTTATTAAGCTCCCGGGCGAGGTTCTGTGGTCCGGAAAGGGGGGCCAGAGAAGTCGCGCTTGACTCCTCTTGGGCATGGGGTTTTATAGGGGTTAGAGGCAATTGATTGGATATTGGGGAAACAAGACATAAAGTGGGCTGGCTAAGGACGTATGGGGCAAGCTGCCATTGGGTAAGGCTTGGCAGGATTTTTTAAATTTTGAGGGGTTCGAATGTATAGTTTAGTGCTGAGAATGCATAGTTTAGTGCTGAGTATAGGTCTGGGAGCGAAATGTATAGTTTAGTGCTGACAATGCATAGTTTAGTGCTGAGCATAGATCTGGGAGCAGAACGCAGAAGTGGGTGTGGGTGAGGGGAGCCCGCAGGGAGAAGCCAGATGCTGAGTATCAGACATGGAGAGGGGTGGGTCTTGTTCATCCGGCTCCCAGCAAGGCTGTCGACCTTACAAATTTGTCTTATAGGAAAACTCCAAATGTACGGGTTAGGCCATCAAATACAAAGCATGCCCTGTCCTAAATGTCTAAATGACATGCATGTAGTTGTCATGGAGGGGAGCCTTCCACTCTCGGGGACCCACTGCTGTCAGCTCTGTCAAGAGTGAGAGCAAGGGCCAGGTGCAGTGGCTCACACCTGTAATCCCAGCACTTTGGGAGGCCAAGGTGGGCAGAGGTTGGGAGTTTGAGACCAGCCTGACCAACATGGAGAAACCCCGTCTCTGCTAAAAATACAAAATCAGCTGGGCGTGGTGGTGGGCGCCTGTAATCCCAGCTGCTCGGGAGGCTGAGGCAGGAGGATCACTTGAATCTGGGAGGTGGCGTTTGAGGTGAGCTGAGGTCTCGCCATTGCACTCCAGCCTAGGCAACAAGAGCAAAACTCCATCTCAAAGCAAACAAACAAAAAACTGAGAGCAAGTCCTGTAGAGATACAGTTATACAGCATTACGGTATTTCAAGTACAATTCTCAGTGATTCTTTTATGATACTTTGTTCTGTATGTTAGGAAAATTCGCTCCTTTACACCCTCATGTGAAGGTTCTCTGAATTAAAAAAGGTTCCCTCTCTGTTTTTAGTGACTGGCCTGGTTCAGGGAGGACGTGCTTTTCCGCCCAGCTGGAGACTCGGGAGGTCCCGAGCCTTGTCTGGGATGAGCCCTCCCAGGGCTTTGCTTGTCACTTCCTCACTGAAGCGGGTGGCCAGGTTCTGCTCAGGAGCTCCCCTCTCTGCGCCTGCTCTGCGGCCTGCGTGGGGCCATAGGAAGGTGTATGCCCATGTTACTGCGCCCTCTGGTTTATGCTGCGACTTTGTTCTCAGTAGCCTCCTGACCTGGGGCCCTGCTACTTCTGTGCTTATGTTCAGTCAAGACAGAAACTTGTCCCTCAGGCAGTCCCCTGAAAAGTCAGAAGGTTGGATAGACATTCCCATTGTTTTCCTCTCTCAAGAGAAATCGGGAGTTTGTGGTATCCTCTGGATGACGGCATGTCACGCCAGGCAGGGGCTCTGGCGAGCGGGTATCACACATTTTCCCACTGGTCTCCCAGCAGGTTCACCTGGTACTGGTGCATCTCTGGGCCCAGCCTCCTGAGTGGTTTCTGGATTTTTCACAAAGGCAATTGGCCCATGTGTTCTTGTTTAATTTGTGTCTACAGGGATTAGAGTCACAGATTTCTTACACAGATCTGGAAGGTCTTTTAGTTAGAGGCCATGTATATTTCTTTTTTTTGTTTTTTTTTTTTTTTTTGCTACAAAGACGCACCCAAAGGCCATGTATATTTCCTAAGGGAGATGTAGGATATTTCTTTACTGTACGTGTATTATTTTTTTAACTTTCTTTTTTTTTTTTTAATTGCATTTTAGGTTTTGGGGTACATGTGAAGAACATGCAAAATTATTGCATCGGTACACACATGGCAGTGTGATTTGCTGCCTTCCTCCCCATCACCTATATTTGGCATTTCTCCCCATGCTCTCTCTCCCCAATTCCCCACCCCCTGCTGCCCCTCCCTTATTCCCCCCGACAGACCCCGATGTGTGATGCTCCCCTCCCTGTGTCCTTGTGTTTTCATTGTTCAACACCCGCCTATGAGTGAGAACATGCGGTATTTGATTTTCTGTTCTTGTGTCAGTTTGCTGAGAATGATGGTTTCCAGGTTGATCCGTGTCCCTGCAAAGGACAAAAACTCATCGTTTTTTATGGCTGCATAGTATTCCATGGTGTATATGTGCCGTATTTTCCCTGTCCAGTCTATCATCGATGGGCATTTGGGTTGGTTCCAGGTCTTTGCTATCGTAAACAGTGCTGCAACGAACATTCGCGTGCATGTGTCCTTATAGTAGAATGATTTATAATCCTTTGGATATATACCCAGTAATGGGATTGCTGGGTCAAATGGAATTTCTGTTTCTAGGTCCTTGAGGAATTGCCACACTGTCTTCCACAATGGTTGAACTAATTTATACTCTCACCAACAGTGTAAAAGTGTTCCTATTTCTCCACATCCTTTCCAGCATCTTTTGTCTCCAGATTTTTTAAAGATCGCCATTCTAACTGGCATGAGATGGTATCTCAATGTAGTTTTGATTTGCATTTCTCTAATGACCAGTGATAATGAGCATTTTTTCATATGTTTATTGGCCTTATATATGTCTTCTTTTGTAAAGTGTCTGTTCATATCCTTTGCCCACTTTTGAATGGGCTTGTTTGTTTTTTTCTTGTAAACATGTTTTAGTTCTTTGTAGATTCTG
>PVKV010033046.1:0-19125 GCA_004027835.1 Alouatta palliata
GGGAGGAGGTGAGATTCCTTCCTCAGCCCCCAGGGCCCCGCCTGGATCTGGTTTTGCAGAAGGGAGGAGGTGAGATTCCTTCCTCAGCCCCCAGGGCCCCGCCTGGATCTGGTTTTGCAGAGGGGAGGAGGTGAGATTCCCTCCTCAGCCCCCAGGGCCCCGCCTGGATCTGGTTTTGCAGAGGGGAAGAGGTAGAGATGCTGTCCTCAGCCCCCAGGGCCCACCTGGATGTGGTTTTGCAGCTCCAGGGAAAAGTTTTGCACAAATTCTTGCTGGGAGCATTATCAGGGTGGCGCATATCAGTCTTTTGTGACCTGAGTCCTTTTAAGGTTAGCTATGATGCTGAGAAAGATGAAATCGATGTTACCAACATTTGGAGGAAGACAAAAACCAGCGGGATTTGGATTCCCCGCTTGGTGGCCTGGAGTTGGAGAGGCCTCTGGGGCAAGCCAGGGGATGGAATTCTCAGTTTTCTTCCATTTGATTATTTTCCTATTTTGGCGTATTTGGAAAATGGCTCAACCTCCTGGTGCCTGCATTTTCTGATTGCTTTTGTCTTTGTTTTATTCTGAGTCAGGGTCGGTGGCCACTGTGGGCTCCTCATCCAGGACACGGTGGCCCTCGGGGCCTCCGTCTGTCTAGGCTACAGCACATGGCGGTTCTCATGCACAGGATGGTCTCGGGGATCAGCTTGAGCTGGCAGGGAATTAAATTATTTGGTTTATAAGATTCCTGCCTCATCAGGCCTGCCTGTGCTGGTAGCAAGGCTGACTTTCTTATGTGCTCTCATGGTGGGAAAGGCCTTGCCCACGTGATGAAGATCCCAGGACTGGCTCCACTTGAAAGAGATTTCAGCTACGCTGCGTGGGAGTCTCTGGTGCTTCTTCAAGGCTCTACTGAAGACAATGACATCATCCAAGTACCTCAGAATGCCTAAGTAGCTCTTGCCTCAGGAGCTCTGAGACACCCTGTTATCTATTTTCGAACTGGCCAAGACCCTCTAGCCAGGCAGGGGATGCTCTGCCCATCCCCGTCGGCCCTCGCGTCTTGCGATCCTCGCGTAGCCTCCAGGCAGGCATCCCGAGCTTTCCGTGGGTGAACGTGGCTGAGCCCAGTCTGGCTAAGTACAACTGCAGCAGGAGGTCTGTGGAACTGAGGAGCCTCCCCTTTGCTCACTGGCCTTTCCTGCAAGTCCCCATCACTAACCTCGGGCAAGGCAAGCCTCTTTGTGCTTTCTGGAGATGGACCTGAGGGATTACAATGTAAAGGGGGGCTCCTCCTGGGGGCGCCTCCACTTTCCACCGTGGTGGGGGGAGTCACCCCTGCCAGGCTGCTGCCGTCCTCCCGTCCACCGCCAGACCCTCCCCCAAGATGGCCTGGAGCCCACAGTGGCTGGGAACCACCACTCGGAGCTTGTCCCGAACCCACCTCCGTTGCACCTGCCCAGAGCTCTGGAGGGCAGGGCCCGGCTGAGCGCTGCTCCCAGCCCCGGGTGGTGGTGTGGACCTCTGTCCTTGACAGGGTAATTCCTCTTCTGTTTCCAGCATGTTGAGTAAATTCCTTTCTCATCATAAAGTGCCCTAGAGTGTTCAGACATGTGCTGTGGAGTCCCCTTCTGGGATATGTCAGGCACAGGCTCGGCACGGGAAAGCTCCAGGAGGTGGACATGAATGGTCTTTCTCTTGCTCTGAGTCGCATGTTGTGGGCCAGCCCAGGGGCTCTGCGGAGGGCTGTCCACCTGGCTGAGTCTAGCCCTGGGCTGGCGATGGCTGAACCCCAGTTCCATTCCCAGATCTTCCCCAGGCTGCTGAGTGGGCTCCCCGGCCACTGTCACTGGGCTAATGCATTCTATCTCCTCCTGGGGCGAGGCCATTGCCATGCTGAGCCCCTGCTGGGCCTTCAGGAAGCTCCTCCCCTCCATGGCTCCCAGCCCAGACCAGGCCTGACCCTAGTGTTCGTGCACTTAGCTTTGTGTCTATTGCTTTTAAAACTGACTTCACAGAAGGAATTCAGCCTGAGCAGTCTCTATGGTCGCCTCTCCTGCTCAAAGCTCATCATCTGCTCCCATGGACCTCGCCTGCCAGTTTCCGCTCTCTCTTTTCCTTGTTTAATTTTTTCTGCAATGGGGCCTCCAGTTTCAACCACAGGTGTTTAGAGTGTTGGAGTTTTAATGTGTCATTCTTGCATTTAGTTTACTTGATGCATGTTCAAAACTTCGCCATGCTGGTCCCTACCTGTCTCTGATGTCAGCAAAGGCTGCCCAGAGGCCCGCAGCATGTTAGCGAGGGTCTCAGTATTACACAGCTGCTTGACCAGTGCTACATCCAGAGTCCAAGCAGCACGCGTCTGCCTTCTCCCCGTCTCAGTGGGTCCAGCATCCTAGGCTCAGCAGGGCTTCCTGCTCATACTGCAATGCCGGGGTCTCCTTGGGCTGGGCTGGGCTTTCCCACCCGGCCTGGGAAGGAGCCGCTCGCGGGTGCTGCCTGACCAGTGCTACAATCCAGAGTCCAAGCAGCACGCGTCTGCCTTCTCCCCGTCTCTGTGGGTCCAGCATCCTAGGCTCAGCAGGGCCTCCTGCTCATACTGCAATGCCAGGGTCTCCTTGGGCTGGGCTGGGCTTTCCCACTCGGCCTGGGAAGGAGACGCTCGTGGGTGCTGCTTGACCAGTGCTACAATCCAGAGTCCAAGCAGCACGTGTCTGCCTTCTCCCCGTCTCTGTGGGTCCAGCATCCTAGGCTCAGCAGGGCCTCCTGCTCATACTGCAATGCCGGGGTCTCCTTGGGCTGGGCTGGGCTTTCCCACCCGGCCTGGGAAGGAGCCGCTCGCGGGTGCTGGTGGGGCGACAGCCTTTTCTTATTCCCTCTGATGCCAGCTACTGCGGCCCTGGTGGCATCTCCCTCGGTGGCACCTGGGTGCAGGTGTCCTCTGCTGGGTCGTGGGCATCTCATTCTGTGTCGGGACCTCTTGGTGACATGAACCTTGGGCTTTTTATTTCACATGTTAGCAGAGTCCACCACATGTTTACGTGGTCATGGCTCCTTTTCCTGGAGGGTTCCAGCCCCCAAGGCCTCCTGACTGAGTTATCGCCTGGGGGGTTTATTGCTTTGTCTTTTACGTTGAGGTTTACTGTTCCTGGAACTGAATTTGTTTGTGGCGAGTCAGAAATCCTGTCACATTTTTTCCACGTGGGTATCCACGGGCCCATGCATTCCTGGGGAGGCTGCCCCTTCTCCCCGCTCTGCTATCCACTCGAGTGCCCGTCTCTGCAGGTTTCTCTCTGCACAGCTTGTTCTATACTGTGCGTCCATTCGTGGGACAGTTTTTCTCTGGCTTAATGATTGTAGCTCTACAGTGAGTCCACAGTTATTCCCAGTTTGTTTAGACAAGATTTTCTTAATCTTGTAAATTATGCTAGGGTTTTTTATTAAGCCCATAGGATTCTTTGGCAAAAAGCAACATTTAAAATGATTGAATCTTTTAGTTCAATTAGATTGTCTTTATTTTCTGTAATATTTTCTGGATTTCCCCATTCAAGCCTCATGCATTTTTTTTTTGGTTAGGTGTGCTGCTAAGATTTGACTTTTCTAACTCACTGTAAAAGTATCTTTTACATTTTATTTTCTAATTATTTATTGCTTGTATGTTAAAATAAAGTGAATATGTTGATCTTTATTCAGCATCTTGTTAAATTCAGTTATTGACTTTTCAAACATTTATTTTCATACTTTATTGTATACTTTATTCTATGTATACAGTCATGCGACCTGTGTATAAAGGTGGGTTTTTATACTCCTCTCCAATTCTTACACATTTCCTCTTGTTCTAGTTTCATTCTCATGCCTGGGGTCTGCAGGCCAAGCTTACATCTAGGTCATGATAATGGACTTTGTTGCTTCATTCTCCATCTCAGGATGGACAGTGTTCAACATTCTTTGACTAATTACAGCCATGCTGAAGGCTTTTCATCGGCAGCCTTTTTTTGTTTTTTACTCAGGAATTACATTATCTTTGCATTCCTGCTTTGCAAAACCTTTTGTGTTCGTGGTGTCAATTATGAATATACACTGCATTTCATCCCTTTTTTTTCTGCATCAATCAATACAATTTCTCTGTATTCTGTTAACATGGTGATTTACATTAATTTGTCTTAGAATGTTCAGTTCTTTCAAGTCCTTGCTAATTTTTTGCCTGCCTGTTTCATCAGTTACTGAGACATGCATTTTAAAACCAAACAACACAACTGAGGAGCTGCTGGGCTTCCTTTGTGATTCTGAGAACAGGTGCCGCGTGTGTTCCGAGGTTGCTATTCAGAGCATGCGCATTTACAATTGTCTTATTGCCTTTGCAGTTTGAGTTTTTAGTAAATGTTTCTTTTCATCTCTGGTCACACTTTGTGCCTTAGAATTGATTCTGTTATTAGCAGAGCTGCATTTTCACTTCTTTTTACTTTCCAACTATGTGGAAGGTATCTCTTTTGTAAATCACGTAGTTGCATTGTGATTGTTTTTCAAATATGTATGAGTAGCACAAAATCGGATGTTCCTTTGAAACAATGGCAATGAGAAGTCCATGGGGAGGCATCTCCTGAGTGCTGAGGAAAAGGTGCATAACCTTCACGCAATCAGGGAATGCCGTGTTAGCAGCGTGGCTCCAGTTCTCACTTCCCCTAATTTCTAGATGTAGCCGTTTGAAGATTCTAAGCGAATCCCCAACCGTTCAGCAGAGCCCCTGGTCCACTGTGAAACCAAAACACAGGTATCGTTTCGCTACTCCTTTGTGACTTCAGAAACCCCAGCTGTGGGCAACTCTCAGTGTCTCAGAATTGCCATCACCTCTATCAAAACAGCCTCAGAGGCTGGGCTCACTGCCGGGTTTCCTTCCCCACGTGGGAGTTTATCCCGCCCCTGGCCCTCGTAATTCTCCAGGGCGTCCAGCCCGACTTCGAGAAACGTCCTGTTCAGATGTCCGGCTGTCCAAGTGCTTCCTTGGGAGACGACTGGCCTGAACCTCTGTGTGAGAAGAGGCACTCTCTGAGAAGTGGGGATGAGCTTCTTTCTTTTTCGGGGCTCCCAGATTCTCCACTTATGCTGAGACCTTGTTTCCCAGGACCTCGGTGGACTTGGCCTTCATGAATGGTGCCTCCTCCCAGCACATGCACCTAAAATATCAGAAAAATACAGTGTCTGCATTTAATAATCTACTTTTGCCTTAGATGTTAGAACCCATCATTGAGAAAATAAGAACGTCTTGGTGGGTGGGGAGAAGGTGGAGAGATGAGAATTGCCTCTCCAGCTGTGAAAGGCTGGAGCTGCTCCTGGTCATTCTCCTTACTCTGGTGCTCTTTTCTACGACATTCAAGTAATGAAAGCTCTGTTTCATTAAGAGAAAATAACAAAAAAACTTGCATTAGTGGAACTATTTGCAGAGTGAGCAATGCCTTTTACACCTGTAGCTCCCAGGGTTTAAGGACCCACCCCTTGCCTTGTAGAGGGAATGTCCACCCCTTGCCTTGTAGAGGGAATGCTGCCTGCGACCTGACCTTCTCGCTGATCAGGAAACAGGAGAAGCCCAGTTATTCACTGCATTCCTGCATGCTAAAAGGACATTTATCCTTGGCAATTGTTGAGATTGTCTTTCTAAAGGTTTTTCTTGTCTTCTGTGTAGTGTGAACCTTCTCACAGTTGACTTAAGGTGATTATGGGCTGCACCTGTTTCTTTCACTCAGCGGCTGTGGCACTCCCCACACCACTCAGCAGTCACTTAGAGTGAATTTCCTTGCTGCACCTGTTTCTTCTGCCCAGGGGCTGCGGCACTCACCATGCCACTCAGAGAGAATCCCCTTCACTTTACCCAGTTAGCAAATGAGTCCCACCTGAGGGCTCACTCGGACAATTAAAAACTTAATTCGGCTTCTCCTCCAGCTAATGTCACAGTGGATTCAAGGCAATGAATCCTGGGTGGAATTAAGATTTTACTTAAAACTTAGTGGAAAATAGGCTCTATTTTCATGTCACAGTAGGCACAATAAAAGCTCTGGGGGGAATGCCGGTTAATGAGAAAATCCATTTATTTAAGATTTTGTGATCTGTGCTCTACCTTAAGGGAAACAGAATCTGTCTCATTCTTATTGGCTGTGCTAGTGGGTGGTTCTTGTTATTTAAATCTGGCTTTATAATTATCACACAATATTATTATGGATATGACATGTACCTAAATATGTCAGTCATGAGACGGTCACCTCTGCACGCTGATTGCACCAGCAGAGCGTATCCAAAACCTGCAGGAACCGCCCCGAATCCCGGACTGCCCCTCCTCACCCGTCATCCCACCTTGACAAAGCTGCCTTCAAGCCTTCACTCAAATGTTGCCGTCCATAAGCTTCCCATGGTTTTTCTGGCCCCAAACCGTGATTTCATTAACGACGGCATTCTGCGGCTCTTCACCTCCCGCGTGGGTCTGCGCAGGTGTCTAGTAAGGCCCCAAATCCCGCCTTTGCTCCAGGTTTCTGCCCTTCCCGCATCACTTGGCGTTTAAAAAAATCCGAGGCAAGCATGCGGAGGGGGCTTAGAAACACCCAGTCCACGGGGAACAAAGAAGCGCGGAGATGTTCGGGGCTGCCGCACCCTCGGGAACCGAGACGCAAACTCTGAGTCGCCTACAGCCCCTGGGCGCCCACGGGGCCTCTGCATACAGGTTTGCTGCAGATGATGAAAAGCGCACGAAGGGCATCCGCATTTCCACGGACAGTAGCATCGTGTCTGGTTCCTAGAGGCGCAGGGAGGAGTCAGGGGCCCAAGCTCTGGCCGAGGCCCCGAGAGGCTCAGGTGTGCACCAGCGGGTGCGCCCGTCCAGCGCTGCGCTGCCAGGGGCCTCGCCTTCCTTACATTCTGGGCCTTTCCTTGAGTGCTGGTTACAAAAGGCGGGTTCCATGAACCCGAGGCCCTGTGGCCGCCACCCCTGGCAGGGCCGCACAGGAAAGATCCCGCCCCCTCCACCTTCTGCTGAGGGTCCAGGTGACCACCTGGTGGTGCAGCCCAGGCCCTCACCCCAGGACACCCTGAACCTCTTGCACACCACGGAGTCCTTGGCTTGGCTCCTGTGCACGACCAGGTACCATCCAATGCTGGGCACCGAGAGGCGCCTGTTCGGAGCCCCCTGCCCCAGGCAGCACAGTGCTGCTCCTGCTGACACCATGTCCAGGCGGTGCCCGTTTTCCTGCCCGCTGGTCCCATGGAGGAGCAGCCTGAGGACACAGCAGCACCCAGAGCTTGTCCTTCCAGGAAACCTGCCCTGTCCCTGCTGGAAGCCCCACAAAGACCGCCCGCCTTTTGGAGACGCACCCCAGTGGTCCTGGGCGGGACGCCTGGCTTAGGTGGGGACACTGGGCTTCCAACTGCCGTGTTAACATTGCCACATGTTCCACCTGGTGGATAAAGCACCGGGCAAAGCTGAGGGACTCGCCTGGGCCCTGTGTCCTCCAGGCTCAGCCCTGACCTCACACCTGAGCCACACAGCTGAATCTGCAGTTCCAGGCCAGCAGCAGGTGCAGGGACAAGCAGCCCCATGGCTGGGCCCTCTTCCTCCCTCCGAGGTGTGAAATCGGCCCGTGATGGTGTTGTGCGAGGTCTTGTCCTGGTGGATAGCAGTTTCTATCAACTGTCCTGTGGCCCTGAGGAAAGGCCCACTCATCCTGCAGGGTTAGCTGTTTCTGTCAAATGCATCCCTCCTCCTCCCAGGGTATCTGGGCCTGGTGCAGTCCCCTGGAGGGTTGCATGGGATTGTGCAGTCTGGGCCCAGCTCTCCATTCTGGCATGGGGCAGCCGAGTCCTGGGGCTGACCTGCACGTCCTGCTCAGCGTGCCTATGCTTTAGAGAGCGTCTCCCAGCCCTACCAGGACACTAGACTCCTAAAAATGTCAGGGTAGGCAGGGCCTGGCTCTCTGCGGTGGTTTTATTCCCCGCCTGAGCACCTGTGTCTTCCAGGCCTCCAGCCCTGCCAGCTTCTCCCTCTCTGAGCTCCCGGGGCATGGTGAGGACTCTCATGGCAGACAGGGTGCGGGTTCATGCAGCTCTGGGACAAAAGTATGGGTGGCCATTATTGTATGTCCCAAGTAAAGAGCCCCAGAGGGAAGAAATGCACTGGTGAAATCCACAGACCAGAAAATCTCACTGTGTTCAAGGCTTTCTCTGTTTCTTTGTTCAGTCTGTTTTCTCTGACCCCCGTTTAGCAGTACTGAAAATCAACCATTCCTAAGAGGTGGAGACATTGCTTTGGGGCAGGGGCAGGGGCACAGGGTGGAAATGGGGAATGGGCTTATGGTGGGAATTTCATTTTCCCGAGCACACACGTAGCCTCTTAATGGCTCGTCACATGTTCACCTAAGACCCTGAGTGGCCGTGTCCTCCTGCTGAGTGGGTTATGTGCCTGCTGGCCACAGGAGCAGTGCACACTCACATTTTCCAAGTGAGGAACTCAGACGGGATTGTCAGCAGATTGCAAGCCTGAAGCATGCCAGCATTCATTCCACAGTAGACCACATGTCGGGAGCTTAAAAAAATTGGCTTCAAATTTGGCGAGAAAATGACAGTAGCAAGTTAAATTATTACTGTAATATACAGTGTTATTAAGTTATGATTCTTCATTAACTAACAATTTTGCAGAAGTTTCTCATCCACCAGTATTCTTTTTTTTTTTTTTTTTTTTTGTATAATCAGTTTCCTAAGAACTCTAGTGACAGGGACTGTCTCCTTTAAAATTAAATTTTGTAATTAACTCCCAGAGCCATGGTGGTAAGAAACAAAACACAAACAACTATAAACTGGAGAGGAACATTGGATTTCTGCTAGAAAGGAGGCTGCTGCGCTGCCTGGAGCTGATTCTCTGGCTGCAACAGCCTCCTGGGTGAAGCCCCACACTCCCTGTCAAGGGCTGCGGGGGGACCAGGGCATGCCGGCTCCAGATTTGACCATCTTCACCCAGTTATGGGAGTTAGAACATGTCTCTTAAATTCTTTTCACATATGTAAAGTAGAAATACGTTAAAAATTTTATTCTGTATTATAACCTTGTGTAAAGATAAGATGAAATAGTACATTTGAAAGCACTTTAGCTGAAGTCAATGTTCATGTGCCTGTGTGTGTGTGCACACAATGGCTTCTTATTTATTTTTAGGGCTTAACTAACTGGTTTTACTAGGACTGTTACTAGCGTTGCTACTTCTCTGTGTCTCTGAAGACCATAAAATACTTAGAATTAAAACAAGAGGCACCTCTCAGAGTGTTCTGAGCCCAATGACATTTGAAATAACTGAATATGTCTTAGATTCTTCATTGTTCATAGACTCCCTATGAAGGCTCAGATTATTTCTTCTTCTTTATACATTTTTGTTAAAAATGTGGGGACCTAAGTTCCTGATTTGGGCACCTGCTTCCCAGGGGCAGGAGTGTGAGCCCAGCAGAGCTCCCAGTGCTGAGCTAATGGCTCATCATGCCGGCATCTCCAGAAATGCAGCGGGTCTGTGGCATCTGAAGGGTCCCAAGTGGAAGCGCAGCTCAGCCGTGGCATCAGTGTTGCACACATCTCCTCCTCCTGGTTTTACACTTCGGAGCAGCAACTGCCTCAGGCTCCTGCGCTGGCCTCCCTGGAGCTGGAGCCACCGACTGTGGGCACTGTCTATTTCATTTGCATGTGGGTTTTCTCATGCTGTAGAAACTGTGAATTCACTGTACGTAGAGGAAGGTCTTGACCCAGAGCGTGGAGGGTGGAGCGTCTGTGTCCTGGGCCATCTGATTTTGTGGGCTCAGGAAAGTGAGCATTTGCCTTGGCTGCATTTTTTCTGCATTTTTTCTGCTTTCTACCGGGTCTCTCCGCCTGTGTGCATGTCCCTACTCCCGCTGGCTTTTCTTCTCCTTACCAGCTTCCCCAGATGCCTGCAGCTTCTCCAGTGCAGTTGAATCATCTCAGGTTAGGGTTTCCCACTCTATCCAAACACACTGGCATCAACCTTTCGCTAAACCCACGGACGCGCTGAACCCATGGAGGCGCTGCTTTGCTGGTATGCGAACACGAGGCTGATTGCATTTAAATTAGTTGAATTAAGTTGAGCACCCTGGTTCCACTCATGCTGGCCAGATTCCAGGTGTGCACTGACCACGTGGCCAGGACCCTGGAGGAGGATGGGCAGGTGTGAGCCCCCACAGGGCCTGGTGCTGTCCTGCCCTGTGCTGGTGTAGTGGCTGACTCTCACTTCAGGTGGCTGGAGTTGTTGAAATAAGCACAGTGGTTCTTGTCACCCACTGAGGTTACTTTCCCCGCCTTAGACAGGCGTTGGCAGTGATACGCTTCTGAACCACAGGCGCCAGAACAGACGTTGGCACCTTCAGTGAGTTTACACCTGGATGTCGCCCAGCCACACAGCTGCCACGTCCATTCCAGCACAGGGATTCCTGTCAGACTAGAATTTTATTGGAAATTACCTTAATAGTAATAGGTCTACATTTAAAACAATATTCAAAATATGTGAATTTCTGTTTTACACACCATGTGTAGACCAAAACACTTACAGTTGGCGCAGGCCACTTTCAAAAACCAGAGCCAGAGCATTTTACATGATAACGCCTAAAATAACTCCAAATAAACAACCTACCTCTACTTATTAGACGAGACACTATGATCAGCAGTAATTCCTCTCCCATTTATTTTTATCTTTAGAATTACATGCGGCTTCCAATAATCTTTAATCAGAAGTGATGTGTTTGTAATTTAGAAGAATACTATTTTGTATATACATATGTACACATGCATTCACACATAGGTGGAGGTCTGAAGTGATGCTATGGAGAAAACATCATCCTTTGAGCAAATACTCAATGCATCATCTCAAAGGCCAGGGAGCATTTTTCACAGCCCTCTGTTGGAAGGTGACCTCGTACCTCAGTGGCCACCTTCAAGAGCAGCTGCTGGGACCACTCAGAAGGATTTGTTAACAGACCAATAAATGAAGCCTGACCTAAAACAGACGGGGCCTCCTTCTGCGACCTCCTGCTCACCGATCACAAAGGCAGGCAGCTTTCACTGATTTCATACCTTTTCTTTTTTGAGTGGGACAAAAGCTTGCTCTCTTGAGCCTTCCCCCAGAAACTGAAAGTAACTGAAGTCCACAGTTAAGGTCTGGGTGGGAGATTTTCCCAGCCACACGTCATGGGCGCCAGGACCCTCGAGGAGGCCCCACTGCCTTCTGGGTGAGTGGGGCCGTGTCGGGAATGGGTTCCCTGCACACGGCAGGGGTTACTCTGAGGAGATCAACACTTATTCAGACACACACTTTTCTGGCATATTTGTAAAACTCACACTTCTTGTTAGGTCTTTTCTTTATATTTTAAAAAACTTGTCTGAATTAAGTGTTTAAAGACATAATAATGACACAGTAATATTAAGTTTGGGTTTCATAGATGAAGAGTTTCTTTCTACTATTTTTATGATTGCCTTAGAGAAAATCACACAAAGCAATAATCAGTTGTAAATGTGAATTTCCTTCCTCACACAGTCCTGGGCTCTGGTTTTCTGATAACTCAAATGCACCACTACGAAATCCACACGAGGTTTTGCACTATTCTTTCAGTGGCAGAATGAATAACCTTGCCTAAACAAATATTCCTAAGTGGACGTACACATGTGAAAAGTTCTTATGAACCAACAGAGGGAGGCTCCAGACCCTGGAGGTCGAGGTGTCACGCCTGGCAAGCATGTGCTCGGCACCGTCCTGGGAGAGCCTTTACCAGCACAGCCTTGTTCCCTCTGCCCAGCCCCTCTCTAGTTGTAGGTGCTCTGGCTGCAAAGCTCAGGATGACCCAGGAAGAAGAGGGCTCTGAACTTTTATCTGCTCCATTTGCAGTCTCAGGAAAAATAAAGCAAAACAGCAGCAAGTGAGCAGACACTGAAACAGGATTCCCTGCGCAAGTGCCTAAGTGGGGCTTCTTCGTCCCACACTGGCTGTGGGTCTGAGAAATGAGGGCCCCTGGATTGCTAGTGTTAAGAATATTGAAGTAAGAGCTGGAGAATGGAAGTACTTCTGTTCACCCAGGTTTCCTGTGGCTGTGGGGGTTTGACGTCCACACTGCCTGCTCCCTGTGCGTCTCACTGCTGGTGGATGCTGGCGGCACTGGCCTGGTGGTGAAGGCAGCTTCCATCAGACGCCGGCGGCCTCCTGTGGCTCACTGCTCAGTGCCATCTTTCGTCTTTAGGAACATCCCACCTTCCTTCTAATCGGCCTCAGCCTGTCTCAGCCCTTATTACATCTCACTGTTTGCTAGCATTAACTGCTATTTATGGAAACGATTACCTGCGAACACTACTTGCAGTACAGAATTTATTTCAATTAAGGACAGAGCTCTTCCTTTCTAAATGTCCCTGTTCTTTCATTTCCAGATACAATGAGCCAATTTCTTGTCACAGCCCCAGGACACTTTTAAGTCATTTTCATCAATGTTTTCTAACTGTTCTCAAGTTTTCCTGCTTATACAATGCAATTAAAATAGAGGTTTATTCTAATTAGAGAAGCAGTTGAATAGAAGGGGGAGCTTGAGAGCTCTGTCTGGGACCTTGTCTCAGACCACACTCTGTTTGTCGGTACAGGGGCCGAGGCTCACAGGAGTCATGCTGGCCAGAGCCGCACCCTCCACGGAGGGCCACTGATGGACACAGAGGCCTCCAGATGGACACAGGCACTCGTGGTCAGATCTTGGGAATTTCTTGCTAAATCAATGGCCCGAGTCTGGCAACTTATGATGGAGGCCAGGTGCCTCTGTACAACCATTGGCTGACAATCATTAAACTTCCCAACAACTTGTTATCAGCCCCGCACTCCCAGCTGTGTGCACCTGCTGAATCCTGGCCCTTACCACCCTTGGGCCAGCTCGGCCACCCTTTCCCCACTGCCTGCCTTTGACAGTGCGTCTAGGCCCAGGACCCTTGCCTGACAAATTACGGGCCTCTCCGCAAACAGGCATTCACCTTCATTTTTCTTTTAAAAACGCTTTATGCTTACACACATAAATTCAATCATATGAATATGTAAATTACTTTATTTGGGGTGCATTCCTTATTTTTCTCTCTTTTTTTTTTCTTTTCCATTTTCATTAACCTTTTCTCTCCTTGCCATCTCTTCCAGACACAAACCTGGCACGTCCATGTGCTTTCTCCATGGCCATAACAACATGCAGACACAAGCATAAATATTTCAATTCACATTTATCTTAGCCATTATTATGAATCCAATTAATAAAAACGGGATCCTGTTGTATGTCTCCCATATCTGTTGTTTTTTTTACTCAACCGTAACTTTGAAACCTAAGTCAACTGACCTATTTTTAATTAGCTCTTAATAGCTCATGATGTTAGTGCTACGTCTGCTTCACCCTCCACAGTGTGAAATACAGTCATCTATTCAGCTCTTCTCCTATTGACGGGCATCCTCATGGACTCCAGGCTTCTGCAACTGTGAACAGTGTTTGCCATAACTTTCCTTGCACATTTATTCTTACTTGGGCTTTTAGTCTGCAGAACAGATGCTGGGGACGAAGTTGGCTCACAGAAAGGTTTATGCGTTTTTAACTTGAATGCACACTGTCAGATTTCTCTCCCAAGCGCTTTAACAAGCCTAGCAGCTGCGGACGAGAGCATGCATCTCTCTCACAGCCCCACGGGTCACGGGGACTGAACTCTTTATCGTCTTAGCCAGGCTCATGCAGTGATGTTTCATCATCGAGTGGCCACCAGCCGTCACGTGAGACTTGCGAGGTTTCTTGGACACTGAGATTTGATCTCAGGGTTATCTTTTCATGCTGTTACCCACTTCACTGTTACTGCCTTTGTCACTACTCGACTTCTAAATCTCATTTTTAAAAAATGGTCAATGGATGTTCATATTTTCTATTCAAGTGACATTCTATATATGGTTACCGAATCCGTTTTTCTGCATCATGACTTAGCTTTATGTACTGGAGCATGCTCATTCTAAAAATTGTTGAAATTTTCCACTATTATTTTACTGGATTGGATGGGACTGAAATCTGTTGGGCTTTTTATGATTTTATCCCGTTCTTATGATATTTTCACTGTTGGTTTATACTCAGGTGCTAAGTTCCGTGCATATAAATTGTTGACTATTAAACGTGCTTTCCACAGAGTTCCCCAAGAGGCTCTGACCTACTGTCTCCACTCAGCGTCCTCATGCGGAGGCCTCCACCCTCCAGCTGGCGGGTGCCACCTCTGCGCATCCCCCTGTGATTCAGTCCTTCTTCACAGCCAGGTTTGGTAAACCTATTTTGTAAAGGACCACATAGAAAATATTTCAGTTTTCTTGCCCACACAGGGCATCTATTGCATATTCTTCTTTTTACTATTATAATCGTATAAAAATGCAAATAACATGTGCAGCTCATGGTCCATTAAACATAAAAAAACCCTGAAGTCGTATTTGCCAAACCCTGACTTATAATTTTATTGATTAGCGTTTTTTTGGTAAATAGCATGTTAGGTTGGTTTACATTTTATTCAATTGAGCATTCTTTGTAAATAATTGAAAAACAATCCCTCTGTTGAGCCCACAAGTATGGTGATGGATGTATCAGTGAGAGAACGCAAAATCTGAACTCAAAAGCTACAAGAGGAGACCCTGAGAGCTCAGCAGGAAACCTCAGAGCCGCAGCCCCCGCTGTTTGCATCGTGCGGTCGGAGACTTCCCGCACCCTGCTGCTGTGTGTCTCCAGGATGCTGTGCACAGAGCGGATGAGACAGGAGACCCCGTGCTGGGTGCAACACAGTTCTGCCCAGGCCCAATTCCCTGTGCGCACAGGAGGGAACAGCTGTCATCCAGTGCACAGAGGAGATGAGACGGGAGACCTTGGTGTCAGGTGCAGCCTAGTCCTGCCCAGGCTAACCTCCCTGTGAGCGCAGGTGGGGTGGCGGCCTTCCAGTGGAGCACAGAGGGCAGCGGGCAGGCTGGGAGCGGAGGCACTGACTGGGCCTCAGGTTGCACCCTTGTCTTTGCCTGTTTTACTGACATCTTTTTATTTGCTATAACATGCCAAACATTCAGAAGAGGATGAGAGCTCTAAACACAGGGCTTGATGAACTGTGACTCAGCACGCGGTATCCCAGCATTTCCGTGTCTCAATCTCCCTCCATCACCGTCCCTGGTCCCCAGTGCAGTGTCATCCTAATTCCTAACAAGAGAATTCTGTTTTCTTATTTAAAAAGTCTGATTTCTAATATGAATTTTGACCGATTTTTTAATTGATGAGTAAAAATCGTTAAATATTTATGGTGTACATGCTGTTTGGATGAATGTCCACTGTGGAATCAACTTTGACTAATGTTGACATTTCAGTGAAGAGACTCATGTCATATGTTTTTCTGTGTCTGGTTTCTTTTGCTGAAAGATGACTTTATAAAACTTATCCTTTTTATTGTACGTAACATTTTGATCGTATTGTTGTTCTGTGGTGTTTTATTGTAAGCTTGTAACATGACTTACTCAACAATTCTACTGTTGATGAGGATTTGAGTTGTTTCCAGCGGAGGAGATCAAATCCTACTCTGCATATTTTTGTAAGTGGATGTTGGTGTCAGTCTGCATTTCTCTTAGGCTACACATAGCAGTGGAATTGGGGGGTTCCAGGGTCTGAGCACCTCCGTCTTCCATGAGAGACACTAAAGTGATTCCCACTGTGAAGGTGCCAGCCCAACATGCTCAGAGCCTTCTCCTCCTCCCCATTCTCCCCATCACTCAGTATCATCAGCACTCACTTGTTAGCTATCGTGGGTGCATTTATAGTAACAACAATGAAAAGATTTTATTTTGCATTTCCCTGATGACTGATGAGATCAAATACACTTTCACAAGTTAACTTGTTATTTGGTTAATTTTTCATTTATGTGTTAATGTGTGATTTCAATCTTCTCTTTTTTGAAGTCTCATTCATTACTTTCACTGTTTTGTTTTGGATAAGGGTGCCTTTTCCTCACTGGCCTGCAGTACTCTCTGCGGTCTGGGTATAAACTCTTCGTGGGTCACCTGCATTTTAAACAGCATCTACCACTGTGTGGCTTGCATTATTGGTGCTCTTCATAATGTCTTGTGGGATGAAAGGTTTAATTTTAACTTTAACTTGCAAATATTTCCCTTTATTATTTATTTTTAAAAATTAAAAAATTTTTTAAATTTTTAAATTGACATTATAATTGTATATATTTATGGCATACAATGTGATGTTTTTATATATATTTATAATGTGGAATGATTTTCAGAATAATTAGCATATGTATCACCTCACATACTTAATCTTTTTGTAGTGAGAACATTTAAAATCTATTGTTTACCATAAAAAATGAGATATGGTATCAGTGAAATTGAAAGCAAAAAAAGAATACAGAAAATCAGTGAAACCCAATCTAGTTCTTTGAAAATATTAATATCCATAAGCCTCTAGCCAAGCCAAGAAAAAAAGACACAATTGTAACTATCAGAAATCAAAGAGGATCTATCACTACTAACCACAGGAACATTAAAAGGATAAAGGGATATTATAAACAGCTCTAGGCCCCAAAATTTATAATTTATATGAAATGCACCAATTTTTTGAAAGACACTAATAAAACTCACTCAGGGAGAAATAGACAATCTGAATAGGCTCATATGAGTTATAATAATTAATTATTATAAACAGAAATTAAGTCAATATTAATAATCTTCCAAAAATAAACTGTCATCTGTGAAAGACACACAAAAAGTCAAAAGACAAGCCAAAGATTGCAAGAACATCTTTGTAATACACATATCTGATAGTTGACTTGTGTCAAAAATATACAATGAATGTTGAAAATTCAATAATAAGAAAGCAATGAACACAAGAAATGAGCAAATGGTGGATATGAACATCTCACCAAAGATGAGATACAGACAGTGAATAAGCACACAGGAAGATGCTCGTGGCCACTCCTCACTAGGAGACTGCAAACCAAAACAATGAGATGCCACGAAACACATATTGAAACCACAAAATAAACTTTTAAAAAGCCTGACAAAAGTTAATGCTGAAGAGGAAGCAGAGAAACAGGAACTCCAATTCATGGCTGATGGGAAGGCCAGGTGAAAGAGTTTGGCAGCCTCTTGCAAAGCTAAGCATAGCTTGACCGTAGCACCCAGAAGCCACACTCCCAGCCACTTACACAGTTTATCTAAGTCTGCAAAAAATCTGGTATGCAATGTGTAAGATAGCTTTCTTCATAACCACCAAAACCTGAAAACAACAAAGCTCCTTCCACAGGTGGATGGACAAACAGAGCCTGGTGCATCCTTACAATAGGAAATTATTCAGCACTAAACAGAATTGAGTTATTAAGCCTAAGAAAGATATGAAGAAAACTTCAATGCATATTTCCAAGTGAACAAAGCTAACTTGGAAAGGCTGTATACAGTGTTATCCCAATTCCATGGCATTATCTTACAAAGCTAAAGTATAATGCATGAAGTGATGAGGATTGCCAGGGGCTCAGCGTGTGTGGAGTGAAAAGAGATAAACAGGTAAAGCACAGAACCTCCTTCAAGCACTGAAACTATCTGTACAATACTGCAATGCAGCAAAGGCATTTGACAAAATCCAACATTTATCAGTACTCATGATTAAAAACTCTCAGCAAACCATGGTGGATACATAGACTTAGGCATTTGTCAAAACCCGCAGAATTTTATAGCACAAAAGGTGAAGCTTTAATACACACAAGTTTTTAAAAAGTTGCTTAGGAGGTAGGAGGATGCCAGGAAGAAATGCCAACTGTGACAAGTGAGTACAACTATATTACAAATGCATGAAACACCCTCACTGGGGGGTGAAAAAAGGTGCTGACCTCAGTCGCTTTGGAAATAAGGGGACACCATAAAACTACAGGCAAAACTGCACATCAGCACTGTATTCTCATTGATAAAGTTGTGTCTCTCAGAGATTGGGTTAATAATTCTAATACCACTGTGCATATATATGCCCAGCATAGACAGACACAGTTACACGTGGAAACATTTTATAACATGTATATACATGGGTTAGTACACACACATTTCATGAGATGTGTACACACGTGGGTTAGTACACACACATTTCATGAGATGTGTACACACGTGGGTTAGTACACACACATTTCATGAGATGTGTACACACGTGGGTTAGTACACACACATTTCATGAGATGTGTACACACGTGGGTTAGTACACACACATTTCATGAGATGTATATATACATGGGTTAGTACACACACATTTCATGAGATGTGTACATACATGGGTTAGTTAGTACACATACCATAGTTTTTCTCTGGCACCTGATAGGGCCTAAAAGAAAAAAATACCTCAGTGGCAACTGGCACCCCTAGCACCCACATCTTATTTCCTAAGACCATTTCCCAATGGAAGGAACCAGGATTCCTTGGAGAAATAGATGATTCTAGGAGTAGAAAATATACAATGAACCAGGAAGTAAAAAGATGATAAAAATAAACAAACACATGAAAACTGTGAGTCCATGGGGATGTGTAGAAGGAGCATAGCAACCAACCAAAACACTTCCAGTGACCAAAACTGTAACAATCTGATCAACAAAATAAACAAATAAGTGTTGGGTTATAACTCAAAATGTGAAACAGCATATCTGAAATGCCATATTGATATACATGATCAAAGAAAGAATAAAGGAAAGAAAGAAATGGGGAGAAGAGACAAATTGTTCTGTAGTAGAAGTCCAGAAAATGTATGTAGATGCTGTGACCTCGATGAGGGGTGTATAACTTCTCGTCCTTTGTATGTGGCTGTATGCAGATGCTGTGACCTTGATGAGGGGTGTATAACTTCCTGTCCGTATGTGGCTGTATGTAGATGCTGTGACCTTGATGAGGGGTGTAAAACTTCCTGTCCTTCGTGTGTGGCTGCATGTAGATGCTGTGACCTTGATGAGGGGTGTATAACTTCCCGTCCTTCATGTGTGGCTGTATGCAGATGCTGTGACCTCGATGAGGGGTGTATAACTTCCCGTCCTTTGTGTGTGTGGCACACAGTAACTTCCTCCAAGTCAGGGA
>PVKV010033047.1:0-19121 GCA_004027835.1 Alouatta palliata
CCTTCCTTCCTTCCTCCCTTCCTCCCTTCCTTCCTTCCTCCCTTCCTCCCTTCCTTCCTTCCTCCCTTCCTCCCTTCCTTCCTTCCTCCCTTCCTCCCTTCCTTCCTTCCTCCCTTCCTCCCTTCCTTCCTTCCTCCCTTCCTCCCTTCCTTCCTTCCTCCCTTCCTCCCTTCCTTCCTTCCCCCTTTCCTTCACCATCATTGCTAATAGAAAGATAGCAGCCTTTAGAGAATGCTGTTTTATTTTTCCCCCTTTGAGACCTTGAGCCTAGGACCTGATCTGGACTATATCTGGGGATGTTGTAAGTGACTGCACTTGCTCTTTAAGGGACTATTCTTATTACTCACTGGTGCTCGATATGGAAGGTCAGGTGCCCAGTGAACCAGTCATTGAAAAAGGACTGTTCAACATTACAGGTGACCAAGACCTGCAAAGAAAAAGCTTACATTAGTTACAAATGAATCCAAGAGTCAAACAAAGAAAATGTTTGAAACTACCTTTGCAAAATTATGGCACTAAGAGTAATCTGACATAGTTGACTACATCTTGCTTCTGATCTCCAAGCTGTCCTTTGTAATTCCTAGGTGTAGGCTAAACTAACTTTGGGAGAAACTTATTTTGTAGTTTAACCTTAAAGCAAAGATGATAGTAGCCCTTCCCAACACTAAATTGCTTTTGTATAACTAAATAAAAGGCCATAATGTTAGGAGTCTGAGAGGGGCCTGAATTCTGCTAAGATATGGGCATAGTTTCAATAATCCTTTACTGCTCAGGAGTCATGCAGCCAGAGGTGACAGAATTTGTGACTTTCCCAATTATGCTTGTAGATTACATCACTATTATAAAACCAAAGATTGATTTTTTGAGGTGTTTTTCTGTCTGTCCCTACTGGGACCCAGACATGACTCATGACTCAATAGGTCCTATGGCCCTACCCAAAGGTAGACTGGGAACATGATGACCAGTTCCCACACCCCTATAGTTTTATCACCAACCAGTCAACTACCACCTATTTCCTAGCCCTCTTCCCACCAAACTGTCCACTGATGCAGTTTGCCTGTGTCCCCACCCAAATCTCATCTTGACTTGTAATCCCTGTAATCTCCATGTATCAAGGGAGGCACCTGGCGGTATGTGACTGAATCATGGGGGAGGTTCCCCATGCTGTTCCCCATGATAGTGAATGAGTTCTCATGAACTTTCATGGTTTTATAGGGAGCTCTTCCCCCTTTGCTTCACACACATGCTGTCTTTCACCTGCTGCCATGTAAGACATGCCTGTTTCCCCTTCTGCCATGATTGTAAGTTTCCTGAGGCCTCCCCAGCCATGTGGAACTGTGAGTCAATTAAACCTCTTTCCTCTATAAATTACCCAATCTTGGGTAGTATCTTTTATAGCAGTGTGAGAATGGACTGATACATTCATAAAAACCCTAGTCTTCAAGCCTTCAGAGAGACTGATTTGAGTGATAACTCCAGGTCTCCCTTGTGGGCTTGCCTCATGTCAATTAAACTCTTTCTTTACTATAATACCGTGGTCTCAGTGAATTGGTTTTTGTCTGTGCAGTGGTTGGGAAGAACCTATCAGGCAATTACATGTTTATTTATTTTTCTACTCAGTCAATCATTCAACAAGTGTTTACTGAGTACCTATTTTGTGTGAAACTATGAGGGACATAAAAGATTCACAGTCCCTAGTGTCAAGAAGGCTATAACTTAAAAAGGCATTCGGTGTTTTGCCAATAACTACATACAAGGCAATAAATATAAAAACATATGTAGGACGTAGGGGAAGGGAGTCACTATTGACACAGTCTTAGAAGACTAAGGTGTCATGAATGAGGACTTTGGCAGAAGGACGTAGGATTGTAGGGGTTCGGGAGGAATTGAAGGGGTAGAGTACCATTTTCATAGAGTAGACCTGAAGTGTTTATAAATGAGGAATAAGGCATTTAGGAGTTCTCTCCAAGGGTTCTCTGCATAGAAACGCATTCCAATATAAGTAGTTTACTTTGTTGTGTTATGTACTTTATTTTATGAATTACAAACCATTATCCTGAGGAGGAGTTCATAGCATCTCCAAGGCTGCCAAGATTAAGAACGCTTATGAATCTCATTTTATTCAGTGCCTTTGGTTTAATTCTAGCTGAGGTTATTGCCATTGTGAATGCTCCATCTGTGGTGGTTCTACTTAATATTTCTCAAAATGTTGTTCAGAGAATCTCAAGGTTCTCTAGGACAACTTAATTTGGTCCACAGGTCAAAACTATTTCCACAAAATACTTCTAAGACATTATTTGCCTTTTTAATTCTCATTCTCTCATGCTTATAGAATGGAGTTTTCCAGAGACTACTATATCTGAGATGGCATCATCACTCTGATATCAACATGTATTTTTTTCTTATCCTAAAATAAATAAATAAATATATTAAAAGTATCAGTTTTAATTTCAAATACAGTTAAATATCAATATATATAACCTTCATAAACAAAAGTTATTTGAAGTTTTCAATAACTTGTAAGAGTGTAAATGGTGCTACTGTTTTTTGTCATTGTAAATGAGATGGTGTGCATTTGAAGGACCAGGAATTTGGCAGCCTGGTGAAGGGGGCTTGTTAAATTCTTATACTAACTATAGATAAGATATACTAATATGTTTTCAAGTTAAATTTCTTTTTTTTTTTTTTTGAGACAGAGTTTTGCTCTTGCCACCCAGGCTGGAGTGCAATGGTGCAATCTCAGCTCACTGCAATGTCTGCCTCCTGGGTTCAAGTGATTCTCCTGCTTCAGTCTCCTGAGTAGCTAGGATTACAGGTTCCTGCTACCATGTGCAGCTAATTTATGTATTTTCAGTAGAGACAGGGTTTCACCATGTTGGTCAGGCTGATCAAGAACTCCTGATCTCAATGATCCACCCACCTCAGCCTCCCTAAGTGCTGGGATTACAAAGGTGAGTCACCGTGCCTGGCCTAAATTAAATTTCTTAACATTGTGCCAAGATCATTACAAGGTAGGGTAAGTGCAAAAAGTGGTTTACTTTAATAGATATTTTCAAGGATCCTACATGCGAGATAAACTAAAATACTAATAAATCCCTTGTACAACAAAATTACAGGACAAAAAGCTAACTGGGAAAATATTTATAGTACAAATTACAGTCTCTGTGTCAATAACCTTACTCTACAAAGAGGTATTGAAATTCAATAGGACAAATATGATGCCCAGTTAAGGCAATGGGTTAAACACATTGGCAAACGATTCACAGGAAAAATAAATACAAACCCCCAGTAACGACTGAAAAGTATTCAACCTAACTAATGACTAAGTAAATGATAAATAAAAGCTAAAATACGAAAAAAATAAGTGATTCTGTGACCAAAAAGTTCAAGAACCATTCCTCTATGCCCCATTAAGAGTCCACTGAGTTTGGATAAAAGCTTGGAGAAGGAAGCCATATAATGAATGGATTTCCCTGTTATCCATGGCACAACCAGTGGAGGGGCTTCGGCTTAGGAGGTAGGGGTACTCTGTGCTGATCATAACTTTTTAAAGAATTAATGGCATGTTTGGAAGCATGCTGTGTTCCCTCTGGAACTCTCTACACACTTTTTAGAGTAGGAGCTAGGCAGACATGAGCAGGGCAGGAGAGGGCTTCTTCTCAGAAATGTCAGGTGACTATTAGGTAATAGGCAGTTGTTAAAGTGTCTCTCTAAAAGAATTGATCTCAGTCAGTGGTAGAGAAAGGCACTCTCTCAGTAGATAGAAAACACCTGAAGCTGGTGATCAGCAGCTTCCCAATAAGATCTCAGGAATTGGGCTAGCAGGCTCAAGCATGTACACTAAGAAAAACTGGCAGAGTTTAACTGGTACGTGACCTTCCTTTAGGAACACTTGACTGGCAAGGGAAAAATGCCTCAAGTGAGCATGCATGCAACTGTAGTAAACACACTGTGCCTGTGTTGCCTCCCTAGTGCTGGTGGGCCACTGTGCATGCGGACAGCTCACCCCAACGAGAGACTCAGGGGAGAAGAAACACAAAAGCTGGAGTCACACCAGAGTATAAAACCCCAAGTGAAGGGCAGAAAAGTGACCTTGGATCTCGCAGGTCATTTGCTTGGACCTCTTCCAAATGTACTTTACTCCTTTTGTTCCTGCTCTAAAATTTTTTTTTAAAATTTTCTTTTAAGAAAGAAAAAGAAAGAAAAGAAAAAAGAGATAGAGAAAGAAAGAAAAAAGAAGAGAATGAAAGAAAGGAAAAAAGAAGAAAAAGAGGGAGACAGAACAGGAATCTTGCTCTATTGCCCAGGCTAGAATGCAGTCTAAAAATGAGTATTAAAAAGCTCTTTTATACTAATAACTGTGTTATACAATGGAGACAGGAAGGAATAAGGGAGGAAAATAACAAACAAACAGCCAACCAATATTTCATTTAAACCTATGAAATGCTATGCAATTGCTGGGGAGTGATTTACTCCCAACCATGTGGTCACTTTTAGAATAAATGTGATGTGTTACTGAAAAAAAACAAAATGTATGTTTTGTGGATTTGGAGTAGAGAGTTCTGTAAATGTTTATGAAGTTTACTTGTTTGAGGTATAAATTGAAGTCCCGGATATCCTTGTTAACCTTCTGTTTCATTGATCTATCCACTATTGACAATGTAGTGTTAAAGTCTCCCACTATTATTGTGTGGGGGTCCAAGGATTTCAGAGGTCGAAGACCAACTTAATGAAATAAAACGAGAAGACAAGATTAGAGAAAAAAGGGTAAAAAGGAATGAGTAAAGTCTCCAAGAAATGTGGGACTATGCGAAAAGACCTAATCTACGTTTGATAGGTGTACCTGAATGTGACAAAGAGAATGAATCCAAGCTGGAAAATATTTTTCAGGATATTATCCAGGAAAACTTTCCTAACCTAGCAAGGCAGGACAATACTCAACTCCAGGTAATACAGAGAACACCACAAAGATATTCCTCAAAAAGCAACCCCAAGGCATATAATCAATCATTAAATTCACCAGGGTTGAAACGAAGGAGAAAATACTAAGGGCAGCCAGAGAGAAAGGACAGGTTACCCACAAGGGGAAGCCTATCAGAGTCATAGCAGATCTCTCAGCAGAAACCCTACAAGCCAGAAGAGAGTGGGGGCCAATATGCAACATCCTTAAAGAAAAGAACTTTCAACCCAGAATTTCATATCCAGCCAAACTAAGTTTCATAAGTGAAGGAAAAATAAAATTTTTTACGAACAAGCAAGTACTCAGATTTCATTACCACCAGGCCTGCTTTACAAGAGCTTCTGAAAGAAGCACTATATACAGAAAGGAACAACCAGTATCAGCCATTCTAAAAAACCCATCGGTAAGCTGCATCCAGACCCATCTCACATGCAAGGATATACAGAGACTCAAAACAAAGGGATGGAGGAAGATTTGCCAAGCAAATGGAGAGGAAAAAAAAAAAAAAGCAGGAGTTACAATTCTCATCTCTGATAAAATAGACTTTAAAGTCATAGAAAACAAAAGAGATAAGAAGGACATTGTATAATGGTAGAGAGATCAATGTAATGGGAAGAGTTAATGATCCTAAGTCTATGCGCACACACAATATAGGAGCACCCAGATACATAGGGCAAGTTCTTGGTGACTTACAAAAACTTTTTAAATAAACTTTCACTCTTCTACTCTGTCTAGCTTCAGAGAATGAGTCACATTACTCACCACCCAGTATCTTTGAAGGTACACCATTTGCATGGATCGCAGGCTGAAATATGCTGGCATGAAAAGTGGGGCCCCAAGTGAAATAGAACAAAAAATAATGCTGAGTAAATAAACAGAATGTGTTCACGTGTACTTAATGTTTAGCTCTCACTTACAAGTGTGAGAACGTGAAGTGTTTGGTTTTCTGTTCCTGCATTAGTTCAGTTAGGATGATGGCCTCCATCTCTATCCATGTTGCTGCATCAGACATTATCTTATTCTTTTGAATGGATGTATAGTATTCCATGGCATATATGTACCACATTTTTTTTTTTTTTTTGGCGATTTGAACTTTGTATTATTTACCAGTGGCTGGAAAACACAGAGAACCACCTGATCATCCGGTTTCAGCGTTCATACTTTGCTTAGGCCTCCAACCTCAGTGACAGGGCTTCAGCAGGTGTTGCAGGCCTGCTAGACCATCCCACATTTTATCTATGCAGTTTACCATCAACGTGCATTTAGGCTGATTCCATATCTTTGCTATTGTGAGTAGTGCTGCCCCCGAGACACACAATTTATCTATATAGCAAACTTGCACATGTACCCCTGAAACTAAAAGTAAAAGAAAAAAAAAAAAGAAAAATCACCTGTAATCTTATTACCCAGAGATTACCATAGACATTTTGAATATAGTCAGATATATTAATATATGTTCTAAAAAACTGGTATTATGCTACATGTAATACTGTTTTGTATACTACCTTTAAAAAGAAAATGTATCTTGACCATCTTCCCATTTCTCTAAATATTTTCCAGCATCTTTTTTTTGTTGTTGTTATTGTAGTTTAAGTTATGGGATACATGTGCAGAACGTGCGGATTTGTTACATAGATAGACATGTGCCATGGTGGTTGGCTGCACCCATCAACCTGTCATCTACATTAGGTATTTCTCCTAATGCTATCCCTTCCCTTGCCCCCCACCCACTGACAGGTCCCAGTGTGTGATGTTTCCCTTCTCCTGTGTCCATGTGTTCTCATTGTTCAACTCTCACTTATGGATGAGAACACATGGTGTTTGGTTTTCTGTTCCTATGTTAGTTTGCTGAGAATGATGGTTTCCAGGTTCATCCATGTCCCTGCAAAGGACACTAATCCTTTTTTATGACTGCATAGTATTCCATGGTGTATATCTGCCACATTTTCTTCATCCAATCTATCATCAATGGGCATTTGGGTTGGTTTCAAGTTTTTGCTATTGTCAATAGTGCTGCAATAAACATACATGTGCATGTGTCTTCATAGTAGAATGATTTATAATCCTTTAGGTATATACTCAGTAATTGGATTTCTGGGTCAAATGGTTTTTCTGGTTCCAGATCCTTGAGGAATTGCCACACTGTCTTCCACAATGGTTGGACTAATTTACACTCCCACCAACGGTGTAAAAGCGTTTCTATTTCTCCACCTCCTCTCCAGGATCTGTCATCTCGTGACTTTTTAATGATTGCCATTCTAACTGGCGTGAGATGGTATCTCAATGTGGCTTTGATTTGCATTTCTCTAATGGCCAGTGATGATGAGCTTTTTTCTTCATATGTTTGTTGGATGCATAAATGTCTTCTTTTGCGAAGTGTCTGTTCATATCCTTTGCCCACGTTTGAATGGGTTCGTTTGAGCCTTAAGGAGATCCTCTGGCTTTTGACAAAGGCTGTCTCTCTGGCAAAACTTTAATTAGGATCCTCAGAGCCCTCTTCTTGACTAGGCCTCAACCTTGACCTACGAGAACTGCAGGCTCTCCGCACAGATGATTTCACGCACTCTCTACACTAAGAGACTTGAATAAACACTAGCATAGTTCCCCAAAGCTCAAGGCCATCTCTCTGGGATAACCCCAGCATCCTTGAAGTCTTTGCCCAAGAAAGCTCAATGCTGCCAAAATAATTTACTGTTTATTCCAGCCAATATCTGACTATAGATGCCTGACCCCCCTTTTCTTAGACCATTTACTGTAGGACACTGACAATTGTAAATCCTCTGTGTCTTCCTTTGAGATGTAGCTTCAACACTCCAGAAATGAATTTCTCAAGGGCCTGGAAACCTTTGAAATGTAGTCATCAAGAAGGATGGGATTCTTATATTTCAGTCTATTTGGGAAGAGAGGAGCCTAACTTTGAAAAGCACCAGTTAGCAGACACAGACAGCCTGGACAAATCTCATCAACCAGCCCCTCTACCTCCACTCCCACCCTCACCCCATCTCCCAGTGTCTTTTTCAGTACTTTTCCTTTAGTGTGCTCCACCATTTGAAAAGCCTCGCTCCCACTTATGCATCAGCAGAATTAAGCTCATTTTATGCTGAAGTCTCTCTCCCCTAGTGCAGTAGCCTGAATGTAATTTGTCTTGCTGCCTTTAACAAATGTTCGGTTTTGCTTCTTTTTGACAGTTTGAGTATGACTCATTTGCACCCGAGACGTTAAGCTAGCATTTGCAGGGAAAGGTCACAATAAAACAGGTCTTGGTGGTGGCAGTGTGGTTTGCGAGGTGGGTATTTTGCAGTGAATTCACACCATTCCCTCATTTCTCATAAGCTAAGGGAATATTGCACCACTACAGACAGGGGAGGTAAACACATGCTTCTCAGGAAAGTTCAGAGAAAATACTCCAATAGCGTCTTCTTTTGCAAACACACATCTAGTTAGGCTGGGAACCAGTTACCTTTCAAAAATGGGGCGCCAATGTTCTCATTCCTCTTTTAGGTTATGCAAGAGAAGCAGGGCAGGTGATGAGGGCAGGATAGGGAAGGCTGAATTCCAACCGTGGAGGAGCCAGCAGTGATGTCGATCTTATACTTCAAAAAAGTTGCCCCCTGCTATCCTCCTCTGGCGTGATAGGGGTGGCCACTTGTGGCCTACACGTGGGCAAATCAGAGAATCTGCAACTGTGTTTCTCAACCCTGGCACTGCTGGCAATTTGGGTGAGATGATTATTTTTATGAGGGGCAGCATCCCTGGCTGCTACCCACTGACTGCCAATACCATCCCTCCTCCTCTGTTGTGATAACCAAAAACATGTCTCTAGACGTTGCCATACGTCCCCTGGTAGGCAAAATTGCCCTGGTTGAGAACAACTGGACTACAGGAAACGATTGGTTCCTTCCCTGATTTTGGTTTATTCCCCAGATGTATGAGTATGTTTCCATAGGGCAGATTTGGGTGTTTCTTGAAAACTTTTTTTGTGAGCTGCCATGGGTTTGACATTGGTTAAGAGCAAAGGCTCTTTGCTTATGATGTTCTTTTACTGGTATCAGATTTACTCAGCTACCTTTATTTTACTTTAAACTTAACCTACATGCCCACACTCAGATATATATGACTCATGCCTTCCATAGCTGTATGCAGGTCATGGGAGCAGACAGTTTTCTTCCACACGAGAGCACTGCAGGTGCCTTTTATTCCCTGGCCTCTCCATTTTCTGGTGTCCCACTGTAAATGCTTCAGAATTATTTCCCCATCTCTACTTTCTCCCTACCTGAACATCATTATTCTTTTCTTTTGATGGATGTTTAGTCTCTCCAGAATGAGAGTCCTATATGCAGGCCCCTTGACTGGCGGCCTGCCTTCCCTCCCTTGTTGGGTATCTTTTTCCTTCCCCATCCGCCTCTCAGAGTGATGAGGTGCCATTTAAAAAGTCTGTTTGCTTTTCCATCTCCCTTTGCAGATTTCCACCCCAGTGACTCTGAAATAAGACATGCTGCTTTGCTCAGTAGCAACAGGGCATGGGCTTGTCTCTTTGAGAGCATTCCAGTCATGCCTTCTGCCTTGACAAGTATTTGCTTCAAAGAAATGGGATATAAGGAATGTGGCTCTGGGAGACTCACCCATGTGGAAGTACAGGTGCTGCTTTTCATAGTTGATATATTTTATTTTCTTCTGGCCAAACTGAATGGAGAGAGAGTAAAACTAAAACAAGAGACCATACTTCTGGTCATCACACTCAAGGATGTATGAGTTTGTGTGAATGTGTGTGTGTGTGTGTGTGTGTGTATGTGTGTGCACATGCATGTGTGTGTCTAAAATCTTTATGGAAAGAGCCATCTGATTAGTGTTCATTGGCTTTCAAATCTGAGGCACTAGAATAAGCAGAACCAGGATGGGAGGAACTATTGTGGTGTCTTTTTGCTTTAATTAAATGTGGGTAATTCTTGCCCAAATGGAATATTTCATTTGACTATAGGAACTGTGTTCATTATTTGTTCCTATGGAAATCATTTTGAATTTTTTTCTCTTTATGTGAGATGGAATGGTCACTGTAAAGGGACATTTCTGAGTTTTTCTTATGTTTCTTCAACTATGGTATTTAGGATTTTGTTCGATACTAATTTATTCATTCAATAGATGTGTGATTCATTCATCACAGCCAAGAACTTTCTTTTAAATTCATTCCTCCAACAGATACTAGATGGTAATATGATAAAAGATATAGGCATGGCCCCTCCTGTCTGTCTCATCTTTCTTCTTTTGTGTTCTCATCATGGATGTCACACTATCATTTATTATTTTGGCACATGATGTTAGTACATATAATATTTATTATACATTATGTATAATTACTGTATAATAATACAACTATAATGTTACATTCACTACTGAGAATTTGATTCATTTTCTAGGAGTCTCCTTAGTTAATCTGGTGTACGTTTAGGGCACAAAAACGGCAAATGCTATGAAAGGAGGATAGAAGTAATGGTTATATCTCTAGTATCTAGCAGACACTCACTAAGTGTTTACTGAAGGAATTAACAAATGAATGATTGAATGATCATTCACACTCACTCTGTATTTTTGCCTGTGTTCCGTTACAACTCTGGGCGGTGTCTGATTCTTGCTTTTGCCTTTCCTTTGATATCTTTTCTCCTATGTATATATTTCTTTTTTTTTTTTTTTGGATTGTATGATTGGTCCTTTCCTCTCTTACTGTCAAGAATGACAAGAAATGTCATAGTGATGAAGTAATAATAGCTATTTGCAGTTATTCCCAAATCTCTAAATATGTTAGTAACAGGAAATATGGAAAAAGGACTAGTTGGAAATGCATGGGAGTGGACAAATCATAATGGACTGATTTTGAGTGTCACCTCCAAGGAGGATTCTGTCTTCCAGGATATGAGCACAGGACATAGAAGAATTAATAAATGCTTGCTGAAGAAACTTAATGTTTGAATAAAGCATTAGAAAGGCAGGCAGTAAAGATGGAAGAAAGGAAAATCTCAGGGCCGAACAGAGATATTTTTGATGTGAAACTACTGAATTTTAGAGTTTAAATAAATAATTTTAAATAATGTCTTGTACAGTAGCTTGGATCTTATATAGAACTGTAAGGTTTTAGGGATGTCCCAGGAGCAGCTTCAGAACTTGGAGAGGTGGCCTCCATCATTGGTGAAGTTGCAGCCTGTGTACTGAATATAGCTCTATAGAAGGCATGTCTGAAGTTCAGCTGCTTCAAGAACTTCCCTGAGACAAACTCCCTTCTCTCTGGGGGAAGGCGAGACATGAGGGAACAATTGGAGAAATCAACACCTCACAATTCTAATGATGATCACAGAAATCCACGAACATCAGGGAAGTCCAATGTGTTCGTTGAACCATTGTCAAAAGCAACCGATTTCTGATCACAGCATCAAGAATTTTTTCAAAGCAAGAGACCTGGTTTTCTATTTCAGCTAGGGAAAAGGGTGAGTCTCCCAAAGCTGAAAAAAAACTATCTTCAAAAAGTTGCACATTTTTTGGTTAAGGTACCAGATAGACAACAACTGATGGGGCTACACTGTTTTATTTTTATAAAACTCCTAGTTTTTCTAGGAGATAGCAACCTCTTCCCAAGTACCTGACTCTCAGGTACTTCACTTGAGGAGAGGCACTTTGCTTTGGTTATTCTTGTATCTCCTTTGCTGAAGAGAGACTTTCTCCTAAAAATCTTGGTAATTGACGTCCTTTACATAATAGTTTTAAATTGAAGTTTAAAAAAGTAATCATTAACTGAGAAATTCTGAAGATGACTTTGCTTCTCCTTTTTCTGTTTTAGAAGTTCAAATTAGAGGTGAGATATCTAGCTCTCTTCCATGGCATTTGGGCTATGGTTCATGTATAAATGCACCAAAATGAACATGGACTAAATACAACAGCATAGTCTCTTCTAACTGGGCTAGAATTAGCTGAGATAACTACGTATGTGAATGTACGTGACCTGGTGCTTGTTGAATGTATTGACTTAACCTTCTCTCAGTGAATGTTTCTCCACGCCCTGGTTAAACCTTGGACAATCATTGCAACCCCAGTAATCTGGTTCCACGATCTAACATTGGCTTGTATTGCCTCAGAGAAAATGACAGGCACTGGGCAGGGACCCATCTGTCATTATCATTGCTCAGAGTAATGTGGATTCCCATATTTATTGCTGTAGGAGGTTGGACTGAATGACCTTTAAGGTCATAGATTTAAAGGTCATGACTCTAAATCCCCTTGTATTCTTATAACCCCAGATTCAGCTATTTCAAATCTATATGTTGAATCTAAAAGAAGGAGAGATGTTCTAGATTGCGTGTGAAGCCAGAACTTCCAGCTTGATCTTTCCAAGGCGAGTCTGTAAGCTTTTTCAGGAACTACTTCCAGGAACATTTCCCTGATGCTCAAGATTTCTAAGTGTACCTGGAGTGGTTGTAAATCTCCAAGAACAAAAAGTGAGCCGACGTCAACAATATCTGTGTCTTTGCAGTAGCTGTTCGGTTTTGCGTAATGTTGAAAATGCCGGTAATTCAACCAGTTTGCTGAAAAGCCCTGAGGAGAACAGAGGGCTCGTTACTTGAATTAATTCTTTCCTGAAATACCTTTCACTGCGAGAATTTTCTGCATGCATCCCCAAAGTCAAAATAAGATATTTGAGTTTCTCTAGCTTGCCTCCACTGCTGGGTCACAATATGACTCATCAGACAGAGCTCTCATAGCTTACAAAGAAGTAATTCTCTGATCCAGAAACACAACTTCAGGCTAAAAGTTTGGTAATAAAAATCATAAAAGCTGGTTGAAAAGAAATGCTTTCCCATCCTTCTCTTATTTGATCTTCATTTAAAAAAATCTGAAGGTAGGTGAGACAGAGAGTATTGTTTCTATTTTACGTATAAAGTAAACTTAGCTCTGAGACTTTAATTAGTTCTGGGGGAAAAAAGCGGCCCCAGGTATTCTACTTCAATGAATGTTTCAAAGAATTAAGGATCTGAAGTGATCTCCTTGGGGGGCTTGGCTCAGATCCTTGTATGTCCTGGCTTCAATGCTCTCATACAAAAATAAATGAGAATACAAAGATTTTAGCTGATGCCATGCTTGAGTCACCTCTGATTAGGTTTTTTTTTTTTTTTTTCTCATAGAAGTCTGAAATTTTAATAGAGCTAAGAATTTGGAGGCACATCAACCTAGTTACATATGCTGGATGTACAAATGTGGCAGCATGGTTTGGGCAAATCACCCACCCTCTTTGAGGCTCAATTCCGTCTCCAGTAAATAACATGAGGATATTTACCTCCATGGGTGGGCTGGGGAGTTATGAGATGATGTATGTAAAATGTTGTCATGTTGGGATATTCAGTTTTTCCTCTTTTATGTTAATCATTTACAGAAGAATGAAGAGCAGTAGTGGTTTTTTTTTTATACTTTAGGTTCTGGGGTACATGTGCAGATCATGCAGGATTGTTGCATAGGTACACACATGGCAATGTGGTTTGCTGCCTCCATCCCTCCGTCACGTACATCTGGGATTTCTCCCCATGTTATCCCTCCCTGGCCGCCCCACCCCCACTGCTGTCCCTCCCTTGGACCCCACCAACAGACCCCAGTGTATGATGCTCCCCTCTCTGTGCCCATGTGTTCTCATTGTTCATCACCCACCTATGAGTGAGAACATGCAGTGTTTGATTTTCTGTTCTTGTGTCAGTTTGCTGGGAATTATGGTTTCCAGATTCATCCATGTCCCTACAAAGGACACAAACTCACCATTTTTTATGGCTGCGTAGTGTTCCATGGTGTATATGTGCCACATTTTCCTTGTCCAGTGTATCGTTGATGGACATTTGGGTTGGTTCCAGGTCTTTGCTATTCTAAACAGTGCTGCTATGAACATATGTGTGCATGTGTCTTTATAACAGAATGATTTGTAATCCTTTGGATATATACCCAGCAGTGGGATTGCTGGGTCAAATGGAATTTCTATTTCTAGGTCCTTGAGGAAGCTCCAAACTGTATTCCACAATGGTTGAACTAGTTTACACTCCCACCAACAGTGTAAAAGTGATCCTATTTCTCCACATCCTCTTCAGCATCTGTTGTCTCCAGATTTCTTAATGATTGCCATTGTAACTGGCATGAGGTGATATCTCAATGTGGTTTCGATTTGTATTTCTCTAATAATCAGTGATGATGAGTATTTTTTCATATGTTTGTTGGCCTCATCTATGTCTTCTTTTGAAAAGTGTCTGTTCATATCCTTCACCCACTTTTGGATGGGTTTGTTTGTTTTTTTCTTGTAAATCTGTTTTAGTTCTCTGTAGATTCTGGATATATATATATACATATATATATATTTTAATCGCATTTTAAGTTTGGGGCACATGTGAAGAACATGTAAAATTGTTGCATAGGTACACACACGGCAGTATGATTTGCTGCCTTCCTCCCCGTCACCTATATTTGGCATTTCTCCCCATGCTATCTCTCCCCAACTCCCCGCCCCCCGCTGTCCCTCCCCTATTTCCCCCTGACAGACCCCAGTGTGTGATGCTCCCCTCCCTGTGTCCATGTGTTCTCATTGTTCAACACCCGCCTGTGAGTGAGAACATGCGGTGTTTGATTTTCTGTTCTTGTGTCAGTTTGCTGAGAGTGATGGTTTCCAGGTTCATCCGTGTCCCTACAAAGGACACAAACTCATCGTTTTTGATGGCTGCATAATATTCCATGGTGTATATGTGCCACAGATTCTGGATATTAGCCTTTTGTCAGATGGGTAGATTGCAAACATTTTTTTCCAATTCTGTTGATTCACTCTAATGATTGTTTTTTTTTGCTGTGCAGATGCTCTGGGGTTTAATTAGGTCCCATTTGTGTATTTTGGCGTTTGTTGCCAGTGCTTTTTGTGTTTTAGTCATGAAGTCTTTGCCTATGCCTATGTCCTGAATGGTTTTCCTAGGTTTTCTTCTAGGGTTTTTATGGTGTTAGGTCTTATGTTTAAGTCTTTAATCCATCTGCGGTTAATTTTAGTGTAAGATGTCAGGAAGGGGTCCAGTTTCGGCTTTCTGCACATGGCTAGCCAGTTTTCCCAACACCATTTATTAAACAGGGAATCCTTTCCACCTTGCTTGTTTTTGTCAGATGGTTGTAGATGTGTGGCATTGCCTCCAGGGCCTCTGTTCTGTTCCATTGGTTTCTATCTCTGTTTTGGTCCCAGCACCATGCTCTTTTGATTACTGTAACCTTGTAGTATAGTTTGAAATCAGGTAGAGTGATGCCTCTGGCTTTGTTCTTTTTGCTTAGGATTGTCTTGGCTATGCAGGCTCTCTTTCAGTTTCATATGAAGTTTAAGGTGGTTTTTTCCAGTTCTGTGAAGAAGGTCATTGGTAGCTTAATGGGAATGGTGTTGAATCTATAAATTACTTTGGGTAGTATGGCCAATTTCATGATATTGATTCTTCCAATCATGAGCATGGAATGTTTCTCTATCTGTTTGTGTCCTCTCTTACTTCCTTGAGCAGTGGTTTGTAGTTCTCCTTGAAGAGGTCCTTTACGTCCTTTGTTAGTTGTATTCCTAGGTATTTTATTCTCTTTGTAGCAATTGTGAATAGGAGTTTGCTCATGATTTGGCTCTCTGTTTGTCTGTTATTGTTGTATAGAAATGCTTGTGACTTCTGCACATTGATTTTGTATCCTGAGACTTTGCTGAAGTTGCTTATCAGTTTAAGGAGATTTTGGGCTGACATGATAGGGTCTTCTAAATATACAATCATGTCATCTGCAAATAGAGACACTTTGACTTCCTGTCTTCCTAACTGAATTTCCTTTATTTTTTTTCTTGCCTAATTGCTTTGGCTAGAACTTCCAATACTATATTGAATAGGAGTGATGAGAAAGGGCATCCTTACTAGTACCGGATTTCAAAGGGAATGCTTCTAGTTTTTGCCCATTCAGTATGATATTGGCTGTAGATTTGTCGTTAATAGATTTTTATTGTTTTGAGATATGTTCCTTTGATACCTAGTTTACTGAGAGTTTTTAGCATAAAGCACTGTTGAATTTTGTTGAAGGCCTTCTCTGCATCTATTGAGATAATCGTGTGGTTTTTGTCTTTGGTTCTGTTCATGTGGGATTACATTTATAGATTTGCATATGTTGAACCAGCCTTGCATCCCTGGGATGAAGCCTACTTGCTCATGATGGATAAGCTTTTTGATGTGCTGTTGCAATCGGTTTGCCAGTATTTTATTGAAGATTTTTACATCTATGTTCATCATGGATATTGGCCTGAAGTTTTCTTTTTTTGTTGAGTCTCCACCGAGTTTTGGTATCAGGATGATGTTGGCCTCATAAAATGATTTGGGAGGGATTCCCTCTTTTGGTATTGTTTGGAATAGTTGAATATTGGCCCCCACTCTCTTCTGGCTTGTAGGGTTTCTGCAAGGAGATCCACTGTGAGTCTGATGGGCTTCCCTTTGTGGATAACCCAGTGTTTCTGTATGGCTGCTGTTAGCATTTTTTCCTTCATTTCAATGCTTGTGAATCTAATGATTATGTGCCTTGAGGTTGCTCTTCTTGTGGAATATCTTTGTGGTATTCTTTGTATTTCCTGGACTTGAATGGTGGCCTGGCTTGCTAGGTTGGGGAAGTTCTCCTGGATAATATCCTGAAGAGTGTTTTCCAACTTGGATTCATTCTCTCTGTCACATTCAGGTACACCTATCAAACATAGATTAGGTTTTTTCAAATAATCCCATATTTCTTGAAAGCTTTGTTCATTTATTTTCACTCTTTTTTCTCTATTCTTGCCTTCTCATTTTATTTCATTGAGTTGATCTTCAGTCTCTGATATCCTTTCTTCTGCTTGTTTGATGTGGCTATTGAAACTTGTGTATGCTTCGTGAAGTTCTCATGCTGTGTTTTTCAGCTCCATCAAATCATTTATATTTTTCTCTAGGCTGTTTATTCTAGTTAGCATCTCATCTAACCTTTTTTCTAGGTTCTCAGTTTCTTTGCATTGGGTTAGCACATGTTGTTTTAGCTTCGAGAAGTTTGTTATTACCCACCTTCTGAAGCCTGTTTCTGTCAATTCATCAGATTCATTCTCCATCCATCTTAGATCCCTAGCTTGTGAGGAGTTGTGTTCCTTTGGAGGAAGAGAAGTGTTCTGGTTTTTGGTGTTTTCATCCTTTTTGGGCTGATTTCTTCCCATCTTAGTGGCTTTATCTACTGGTGATCTTTGTAGTTGGTGACTTTTGGATGGAGTCTCTGAGTGGACATCATTTTTGTTGACGATGAAGTTATTTCTGTTTCTTAGGTTTCCTTCTAACAGTCAGGCCCCTCTGCTGCAGGACTGCTGGAGGTCCACTCCAGACTCTGCTTGCCTGGGGATCACCTGAGGGGGCTGCACAACAGTAAGGGTTGCTGCCGGTTTCTTCTGTTATCTTCATCCCAGAAGGGTACCTGCCAGATGTCGGCTTGAGCTCTCCTTTATGAGGTGTCTCTCTGGGTATATGGGGGTCAGGGAGCTGCTTGAGGAGACGGTCTGTCCCTTATAGGAGCTCAAGTGCTGTGCTGGGAGCTCCTTGTTCTGTGCAGAGTTGCTGGGCAGGTACTTTCAAGTCTGCTGCCGTGGAACTCATGATCGCCTCTTTTCCCAGGTGCTCTGTAGTAGGAAGGTTGGCTTTATTTGTAAGTTCCTATCATGCTGCTGCCTTTTTTCATAGATGCCCTGCCCTGCACGGAGTAGTCTAGTCACAGTGTGCCAGCAGAGGTGTTGCTGAGCTGCCACAGGCTCTGCCCAGCTGCTGTGTGATCTGCCTCGGTAGTGGCAGACTGCCTCGGTAGTGGTGGTCACCCTTCCCCCATCTAAGCTGAACTGTCCTGGGTCTAGCTGTGCTTGCTATGAAACTCTCAATCCATAGCACTTCAGATTGCTTGTTTTGTGGGGGTGGTACTTGCTGAGACAGATCACCTGGCTCCCTGTCTCTTCCCCTTTCCTTTCAGTTGAATGGGTGGCTCTGTCTCCCAGGTGTTTGAGGCAACAGATGAAATGGCTGCCCAGATTTGTGTGAGTTTCTGTGCACCAGCCGGCACTGGCTGAAACTGCCATGCTGAAAACTCATGGTGCTTTTTGGCCCGGGAATCTCCTGGTCTGTGGGCAGTGAAAATTTGTTTGGAAATGTGGTGGGCACTCACACTCTGCGTTGTTGCTGGGAACTGCACTCTGGAGCTATTCCTATTCAGCCATCTTGGATCCAGTCGTAGTTTTTATTGCATATTTGACATAGTTCAGTAACCCATCTATACATGTTCTAGTCCACTCTGTTCAATGCAATAGCCATTAACACATGTGGCTATTGAGTACTTGAAAAGTGACCAAATAAAGACAGGCCGTAAGTATAAAATACTTACTGGATTTTGAAGATTCAGTATGAAAAAAAGTAATGGAAAATATTTCATCTGTAATTTTTATGTTGATTCCATGTTGAAATAATACTATTTTGAATATATATGAGGTAATAAAATTACCTTTTAAATATGATTATTAGAAAATCTAAAATGCACATGTCATTTTAATGTGGTGCATTATATTTCTGTTGGAGCATGCTGGTCTGGATACTATACATCTATAGCAGAAGGAGATGGCTTTATTTGAAAATCTGTAAGCATTAGCACTGCCCTTCCAAAGTCTTCTTTGCAGTTCTTTCTTAGCAACCCCCATCTCATCCCCAATTAACACACCCTAAGTGTCTCACAACCCTCTGGCCTGAGTCTGTATGCTGAATCTTATGCCTGAAATGGGCATTTTCCAAATATAAATACATGTAAAATATATGTAAATATATATAATACATTATATATAATATATGTAAGTATATATAATATATTATAATATATGCAAGTATATATATTATGTATAATATATACAAATATATACAATATATACTAATATATAATATATTATGTATAATATATACAAATATATACAATATATACTAATATATAATATATTATGTATAATACATACAAATATATACAATATATACTAATATATACTTACATATTATATATAATGTATAATATATACTTATATATTATATATCCAAGGCAGATGAGTCTTACCTTTCCTCTGAAAGGAAGG